>JANRMT010062825.1:288759-362778 GCA_026402145.1 Polypterus bichir lapradei | reverse complement strand
ATCTATCTATCTATCTATCTATCTATCTATCTATCTATCTATCTATCACCAGGATAGCTAGCCAATCATATGTGTGTAATACCATAAGTTTCAGAGCCTCACATGAATTTTTCAAATAAATAATAGCCCACGAAGCCCTGAATAGCCCTGAATGACTAGAGAGTGATATCAAAGACAGAGATAAGTCAGAAAAAGTGATACCATTGCATCTGGATGATATCAAAGAACGCAATTCAGGTATCAGTCCAACTCCTGAACCTAAAACCTGCCCAGGACCACATCCTCTTTTGACATTGCTACTATTCTTCAATAAACTTTCTAAGACTTCATCTAGATTTTGCTATCTATTTATATTTTCTATTATATTTTCTTCTACTAGTATTATTTTATTTTAATAAATACAATGTTGCTTATTAATTTCTATACATTGTCTTTACTATTTAGAGTGATTGAACTAATGAAGTAAATACAGGGCGCGTGGTGTAGGGGAGACTGACGCAATTTTTTTCCTACATGGTTATCAGTCTGAGGAAAGACATTTCTAATAGAAGAACAGTGTAACAGAAGTAAAACATTGATGGCTGGTAAGTGGCATATAACCAAAGGGTATATCAACTTTCACATGTATTTTTGGAGACCAAAGCAGTATTTAGATCTGGGCTATATGCAGGGACCCCATATGTTGTTCATGCTGAAGTGAGTTAGTTTATGTGGAGTACTTAAGAGTGATGGACATTGTAGGCATCACTTAAAAACGGTGCCTATGTGGTAGGGCCTATGTATATGCATCCTTTCATATGTGTTAAACTTAGAGTGTGAGAGTTCACTAATTCAATAATGAACTTTACAGGTTCCATTCATCCCACATAATACAGGATGTGATGTAAATATGAAGCAAAATGGATGCATTAATGAAAAGAAATGTAGATATTTTTTATGGTTTTTCTGCAATCCACCCCCATGCTTAAGCGTCAATTTCCTCCCATGACTTTAAGAAAAAGGAACAGGAATAAATTTGGGAATAAAATGAAACCTAGTACTTGTCTATTAGACAGACTTGCTGTTCAATAGCTCACTTGTAGTCATTGCACAGACCGTACTGTAGTTTATTTTGAAGTCCTTTATTATAGAAATCAGATCAACTATGCTCATTTTTAAGAATAAGAGAGCAATTTAAAATGTCTCTTTTTGTTTTTCAATATTTTATTTTAAAATTATAGTTTTGCATCTCAAATCTTACCTTAAACACTTTAATGTTTACACAGAAGATTTTGTCTGGCTTTTGTTTTGTTTACCACACAGAGTGCAGCCTGAATTCATGTTGTAAATGAAATTCTGTTATCTTCCAGGGCAAAAATGGCTACAGTCATCAAGCATTTAAATTTAAGCATAACCTTTGACACTACTGACACAATATTCTAATACACGCATAAAATGTGTTTGGACTATCAGGATCTGTTTCTAGGTGGTTTATTAAACAAAGGTGCATTTAAGTAAGAAGCAGAACTGAGTAGTAACTCCAACTTTTAAATCACTACAATGACTTCTTATTAAATTTAGATCTGATGCTAAGATAATCTTCAGACGTATCATTGCGATAGCATCATGCAGCTTATTAATACGCCACTTTAAACATTTTGTTCTCAAGATTGGTGACCTGATTAAAATATCCTTGATAAGTTAACCAGTAATCTAAAATAGAGTCTTTACCTGTCCATCCACAAGAGGCTGAAGTAGTGGTCCTTTCAGTCCTTGCATTTAAAACAAAGCTAAAACCATTTAATTTTAGTACATCATATGATTGTTACAGCTGCAGCGGAATTGTATTGCTTTTCAATACTTTCACCAATTGCTTTCATTTTTTTGTTGAAAAGTGTATCCCATTGTGCTTTCCTATGGTTGTGCTTGGTTTTACTATTATTTTACCTAAATGGTCTCTTAAGATTTACTAACAGGACCTTGAATTTGTAATCACCAATGTAGGGACCATTAAATTTGTCTAAAATTGTGCAGAACCTGAGAGGATATATAATGTATTTACAGTATATCAATGGCATTGTCAAATACTGAATGCACAATCATCTTCCTAGTGTTTTGCAGCAGGTCAACAAATATAATTTTGCACTCTGCTGTTTGTAATGAAAGAATAATTAGAGTAAAACTCAGCTTGAAAGTCAACACTCAACTTTTACATCTTTGCCTAAATCGAGGCACTTTGATTAGAATCTGTTTGTTTCTGCCATATTTCTAAATAAAAAAGGAAATAAATGGTACAAGCCATTAATATCCAGGTTTATATCCTGTAGATTTCTAACCCTTAAATTCAATGTTGATTCCATCTTCTGCATATTTCATTAGCTTTTTAATGGGGCTGGGGTGGGGTGGGCATATTGGCTTTGCCAATATCTTTTTAGAAATTTTCAATTCTGGTACTTCTGGAATTCTGGTACATCTGGAATTTTTCTTGGAAATTAGTTCTCCTTACATATCTTTTAAACACCATGGGAAACCTCTGTGGCTGCTTTGGTTTCGAATAATAGTATTTAATATATTGAAAGCACAGGATGAGTCATCGCTGTATTCTCATAATAATAATACTGCATCTAGTTCCATTCAAGGCTCTGAAACATAAGTTTTCGGAATGTTTAAATGTACTGATGAAGTAATTGTCAGAAATATCAGTCAGTCATTATCCAACCCGCTATATCCTTACACAGGGTCACGTTTCATGCTGTATTTGTCACTTTTCCATTCACCTGCGACAACTTAACAACAGGACTGTCCAATATAACACATCTACTGTAAAGACATTCACCTCATCTTCTTCCTTTACTATGTCTTTTATCTCTAAACACACACACCCTCTTATTAGATATTCAATACGTGATTTTGTAAATCTTTTCTGCCAATTTATATTGATACCACTTTTTGGATTCTTGTACACACTAACATGACCTGTTTCCAAAACTATGCAGAAGGTAATTGCTATGTTTAAATGAAAAAATATTTGCTGGGATCAGCTGTCATGTGCTTTTATGCATTGTTTACACGTGACTTGCTATGCATTTGTATATTATGTCTTGTTGTTCACCAGTTTAATTCTTTCCACCTGTCAACTTGATAGTTACTAATGACGTCCCTGAAATGAAGTACTTGCACGAACACAGCAGTATAAAGACTTATACAGCAGCATCTACAGATATGAAAAGCAACTGTCTATTGTATAATAATATGAAAAATCTATAGGCTAATTAATAACATTATTAAAAACCGAAGTACAATGGGCAAACCACAGAGTGTTTTCATTATCTGCCAACTTTCAGGTGTTACAGCTAGATTGTATTAATACAGATACAACTTAAAATGTCTGAAAAAAAAAACAAAGAAAATAATTTAAAAGATTATAAAAGCAAGGAGTGGGTGGGGACAGCACTATGGCTTGCTAATAATGTCCATAATAAGCTGAAAAAGTTGGCACAAATGCACACAACTGTAAATGAAAAACAGAACAACAATTTTTATTTAATTGTAATTACTATTCTTTTTCCATTAATACTCTAAGCCCCAGGAAGCTTTATTTTTGCATTTATAGATACTTATTAGCAGGGCCCATCATTGCCAAGGTATAGCAAGTTATTTTAAGACAGACCTATTTAACTTCACTAGAAGACAGTTTGACAACTGAAACCTTATTCTCATGGGCATAGTTTTGATAAAAAAATAATAATAGTGCTAAAATTCAAAAAGAAATACTTTTTTCTCAGACAATAATTACATGTGGCAAATCACTTTGCTCACATGCAGGACAGTGCATTTCCCTGAAATTTGAGCAATGAAATTAATTACATTTTTGCAGTAAAAAAAGACATACACACACCCCCCACCTAACCACCCCACACACAACTACTTTCATACTCACATACGCACAAAGTTGGTGTATAATTTAAATAAAGCACAAAAAACACAATATTGAACAGAAAAACACAGGCAGTATATACAAATGCACACATACTGCACATACATTTATACTAAATACATACAGTACAGTTAAAAAAGGAATGGGACATTCAAACATGTTGGGGCACCAGACTGGCAGACCCCATTTAACTCTTTGAGGGCTGAATATTTTTCCCGAAAAACATAGTTTCTGAAAAGCAATGGTTTCACACAGAAATCAACATAAAACGTCTGTTGCTGCATGCTGCGGATGCCAGTTTGCCAAGAATGTGCGGCACACTTGCTGCCAGGCTGTCTTCTCATCACGGTCACAGTACATTGCAATCTGGTTTCTACCTCTTACTATTGTTAAGTGGCAGTCCACCTGGTGAACATTGCCATAGGTGTGTCAGCTACTCAATTAGCTGGGGATCAGTCAGCTGAAGCTGGAACCTCACATTCGTTTTCGATCGCTCGTATCAAAATCAGAGTCCAGCAAGTCATACTCCATGGATGAAGTTTTGACTATTATCTCTGAACTGGACTATTTTGCTTTATGCATTCGCTTTGATCTCTTGCCATTATGTCGGTGCCATTTTTGCTCTTGTTTGCACCTTACTACTCACACGAGTGCAAGAAAGTCTCAGGTCAAACCAATGATGCTAACTTTCCTTCTAGCAACGAGAGTCCAACTAAAACATAACAGTTTGTTTTGGCACAGCTTACAGTTGATTACCATCGTCAACTCCTCCTTTTGACAAAAGTCGACATCAGCCCTAAAAGAGTTAATGGGAGTTGCTAACCCAAATAAAAATTCAAATAGGATAAAAGCAAAATACTGTACAGTAGATCCAATGTAAATAGTCTATAATGGGATTGTACTTTCTATCAAGATGTTGGATCTCTCCATGAGAGGTTTTCTCTTTTTGTGGATAGGGTCCTGAATGAATGCCAACTTTCAGCTATTAGCGCAATTAAATAGTGAACAAACTGTAAGGTGGGTGGCTAGAAATTACATCAGGTGTCCAGTGCTTTTGTACTTTCCAGTTGTGTTACAAAGTTTTAGCCTTAATTTTTACCTACTCAGAGTCACTGGCAAGCTCCTAAAGCTTGTATGTGTGACTATATAGGCGGTGTTTGGTGCCTTCTGGCAGTGTTTTTGAGCATACTGACTCAAGTCATGCACATCCAAGAGAAAATTCAATCGAATGTTAAGGAATAGCAAGGGTTGATGCTCCGTCTCCCTGCTCTTAATCATACTGTACAAGCAATTATGTATACAGTGATCCCTCGCGGCTTCACTCCATCGCGGATTTTAAATGTAAGCATATCTGAATATATATTATGGATTTTTCGCTGGTTCGCGGATTTCTGCGGACAATGGGTCTTTTAATTTATGGTACATGCTTCCTCAGTTTGTTTGCCCAGTTGATTTCATACAAGGGACTCTATTGGTGGATAGCTGAGAAGCTACCCAATCACAGCACGTATTAAGTATTAAATAAAACTCCTCAATGATATACGATATGCTTCCTGCGCGGTGCTTCGCACACTTAAAAGCTCTAACAGCCCGTATTGATTTTTGATTCTTTGCTTTTCTCTGTCTCTCTCTCTCTCTCACTCTGACATTCTCTGCTCCTGATGGAGGGGGTGTAAGCAGAGGGGCTGTTTGCACAGAGGCTGTTTGCTTAGAAGATACGGACGCGCCTGTAAAAAATGCTGAAAGACTACCTTCACATTGATCCCTTCATTGCCGCCACTTTATCGCGGTGCTTCCCATACTTAAAAGCCCAACAGCTTTTATTGATTGATTTTTTCTTGTTTACTTTTCTCTCTCTCTGACATTCTCTGCTCCTGACGGCACTCCTTTGAAGAGGAAGATATGTTTGCATTCTTTTAATTGTGAGAAAGAACTGTCATCTCTGTCTTGTCATGGAGCACAGTTTAGACGTTTGACTAAAGGGTGTTATTTCATGTCTAGAGGGCTCTAATAATGTTAAAAAACGTATTTAGAAGGTCTTAAACAGGTTTTCTATGCTCTAACTGCGAAAATATTAGATTTATAAATAAAGAATCCTACTTCGTGGAAATTCATTTATCTGTCTGGAGCAGATTAACCGCGATAAACAAGGGTTTACTGTATAACTGTGCGGAGAATATTTATAAACAGTGTGGGAGAGTTTCTAAGGGCTTAAAATATATAAAAATAACCATACAAACAAATGGTTTCTACTTTGCAGATTTTCACCTATCGCGGGGGGTTCTGGAACGCAACCCCCGCGATCGAGGATGGATTTCTGTATTCACTTTAAACACTTTTTTCCAACACTATTACCATACTACCACCCTGTATCATTGGCACAAGATATGACAGATCTGTGGATTCCATTATTCATACTAAATTTTAAAACCTACTCTCTAGTGGAGACATATTGCATGTTGATTTTACTTTCAAGTAAAAATTTCACTTTTCTCTTTATGTGTTTCAACCTGCTACTGTTATTACTACTAATGCTACCACTACATGTCTCAGCACAGACCGAGATTCTTCAGATCAGACATTTTTCCAGTCCTAATTCATTCAGCTTTGGTGACCATGTACACATCGTAGGCTCATCTCCCAGTTCTTAACTGACAAGAGTGGTACCTGGTGTGGTCTTCTGCTCATGCCCTCTATCTGTTGAGCCCTGTCAGTACCTGGATGGGACACCAACCAGGAAAGCTTGGATTGCTGCTCAAAGAGGTGTTGTTGAGGCCCGCAGGGAGTAATTACCCTGTGGTCGGTGTAGGGATCCTAATGACCCAGTACAGTGTTGTTAAAATTGGTACCATCCTAGGGGTGAGAGGTAAAACCAAGGCCCTGACTCTTCATGGTCATAAAAGATACCTGGCCATCTTTCAAAAATAGTAGGATGTTTCCTGCTGTCCCAGCTTAATTATACATCATGGACCTGACCATTCTGGCCCCACAATCATCCCTTGTTTCTAACCAGCTATGTCTTTCATTCCTTCACAACCTAGTAGATAAGGTGTGGTGAGCGTACTGCTGCAATGATGTCTGTAGTCACATCATCTAGGTGAATGTTGCACATTGGTGGTGGCTGAAGTGGCCCCCCACTATCTTTGTAATGCACTTTGAGTAGCTAGAAAAGCACAATATACAGAAAATTAAATTTATAAATTAATTAATTAACCTTCTTTCAGATCTGCCACATTGTCCCTTCAGAAATGCCATTGTAATTACCTCTGTTGCAAAAGATTGTTGTTTGAGTATTTGTGGACCTTCTGCTAGATTATGATCTTCCTTATTAGCAAGTGTTTTTACCAGTGTATTTGGATGTCATCTTTGGGAGGCATTTGAATATGTAAAGTGGGCAACTAACTGTCAAAATCAGTTGAATGTAAATGGAAGTTTGGTGATGAGGTCAATCATCTGCTTTTAAGTTAAATTCAGATTCTTAGTCTGCAATGTTCAAAACATAGAGAAAAGTTGATTTTACCATGATGTCTGTATGTGCATTTCTGTATGTTGGTGGAAAATATAAGTTGATTTTTACTTTTAAAATTACAGCTTTCATTGGAACATTGCTTGAATTGTGTGGAGTTCCTGGATGACTACATTCCATCCATCCATCCATTATCCAACCCGCTATATCCTAACTACAGGGTCACGGGGTGACTACAATTCAGCAAAGAAAAAAATAATTAAAACAAGTGGTTACTAAGATATTTGCCCTGAATGCTGAGACATATGCATGATGATAACTTCCAAAAAAATTGGCCTTTGTTGTTCAGACATGTTGCATCATGTTTGCCTTACTTCGGGCTTAAGGTCTACTGTTCTTGATTCACTTTGGTACAGTACTTATTTCCATATCCTTCAAAAACTGTTTGACCTTTGTCCAACGTTAACTGCTATAAAAACTGTTTAATTTAATCAAGATTTTTGCAGTCTATTCTGTTTCATCTTGGGACTAGGCTTATTGATTTGCAAAATTTTTGCACAAGCTATTTTTGAGATAAAAAGTCAAAATTAGCATATGCCGCTTAATTTGGGGAGTTCATAATAAAAGTAATGATGTACTTCAATAGGTAGATGTACGTAATAAGAACAGTGGCACCAAATGGGGGCTAGATACCTAGTAAAGGATCAAAAGTCAAAAATAATATATTCATAATCACTGACATTGAAACAATCTGACACAATATACTTATGTTTTAAAATTGTCATTTTTACCCTTTGAGATGAGGTTCATAGAGGGCAAGGACCACAGGTAAAGAATCAAATAACAAAAATATCATATTCATTATTAGCAACCCCAGAACAGCATAAAACAGCACTCAACATGCCCTAGAGATGCCTATTTTTTGAAGTAAACTTTGAGCCATCATATTGAATTAGGGGTGAACCCTTGGGGTCGGTTGATGTTTCACGCACAGCTTCAAGTCTTTCCAATTATTTTTACTGAGGAAAACTAATGGTTTACTCTTAATCATAAGGGTGTAAAATTTTGTGGAGAAAATATGGTCCAAAAATGGCCTAAAATGTATTTTCTTCTTATCTAAAGGATCAAAAATGGGGGGAACCCCAAAAAGCATGACATCTTGCATTGCTAGAAATTAAGACAAATACCCTATGTGGAGGTTTCTTGTACCTTTGATTAAGGAGGCAATAGATAGAAATAAAAAAAAACAACACTTGTGCTACAATTTATTTAAATATGCACGTACACATGTATGGAGACACACACAGGTGCACACACCCACAAAGAAGAAACTAGCCAGAACATATGCTGGAAAATAAAAAGAAAGAAATGAATACACACACAAACACACAAAACAATAGATCTGTAAAGGTCAACGTGAACATGGGCATTAAGTGACCCCTGTACCCATCTGTCTGTCAATGCAGCTTGTTTATTTCATTTGACCCAATGCGTTTAGTTTCAAATGAAATATTATTGAAGTTGTTCATTTGATTCAAAATCTTGTTCATTTTAGTCTGCTTTTAAAATGTATAAGTGAATGTATTTGATTCTGTATTATTGTACAGTACAATTTGTTGTATTGTACTGCAGAATCTTACATTTAGTGTCTTCTGGCAGTAGCAGAAAAGAATAATTCATATGGAAGTACTGGAAATACTGTATGGACCATTCCATACCGCTTTTTTGATTGAGTGGACAAACGACCCGTTTGGGGTGGATGAGTCTCGAGAAATTGCAACTGATAATAAAAAATCATATTTTATAATACTCAATAATAATAATAATAAAAGTAATAACTGCAATAATAATAATAATAATAGCAGCAATATAATAAGGTAAACTTTTATGTCCCCTTTGCAGCTTCCTCAACAGCCCATGAACGAACTATAAGGTTCGATGAGTTCGGTACTCTCAAACCTTGCCGGATTTACTTATAGAATAATTGGATTCAGCTTTACATGTTTGGATTGTGTGAAGAAAAATGGGCTTGATCGTGCAGTTGCCTTGATTTTTAATGCAGCTACTTAATATCGGGGTCGTATTCTCTGGATCAACGGCATCTTTCAAGTCGCCTGCCATCTCACCGAACGGGCGTCTCTCTGTAGCCTCCCTCGCATCCTAAATCACTGCAGGTGGAGCGTGCATGGGCGTAGGGCTGCCGGCGGGATTTCGGCGCGCGTGCGCGAAGCCAGAGGGACACGATTTGTAACTCTGCGTGTGTGTGTGTGTGTGTGTAGTAGTGGCAGCGAGGTTGTGGTGGCGGTGGTGATGGGCGGATGGTAAGGCAACGAATAGGCGGTGCGCAAGCCCCATTCTGAAATGTGTGTGCGCGCGTGCCCGCTACGGGGAGAGAAGCGCGCTCGGGGGGTTGCGGTCCCATTGACTGTGTTCCATCTCCCTGACAGCAGCATCAGCAGCAGCAGCAGCCTTAGCAGCAGCAGGGGTAGCAAAGAGCACAGCGCAGCCCGGACTCCGCCTATAACCGACACCAATCCCACAAATGTGAACCTAGCGGCGGAGGCACTGCACAGCAGCCAAACCCAGGCGTCGCTCATTTACTCTACATCATTTCCCCGTTAACATGGGCTGCCAATAATTGGGGAGAAACAGGGACGCCGACTTCAAACAAAAGCACAACGCTGGCGCACGCCACCATGACAGCCTTGCACTATTTCCGAGAGCTGCTGCTCTGTCCGCGGACAACGTTGTAATGTAAAAGTAGACTCGAGTGAGGTGTTTTATTTTTTTATTTTTGTTTTTTTATTTTTATTTTTTTTGCACTAGCAACAACAACAAAAAGGCAAGCTAAGGAGGGGAGAACATGTCTGCTTCTCTGGGGCCCCGCGGCCCTCGCCCACCCACCGCGCCTCCTTCGATGCAAGATTTACCAGACCTGAGCCATCTGACGGAGGAAGAAAGAAAAATTATAATGGCTGTGATGGTTAGACAGAAGGAAGAAGAGGAAAAAGAAGAAGCCATGTTAAAGTAAGGGCATACGTCTGGTACATTTATTCTGTTAGAGCATCCATTCATGTCCTACGGTAATTACTACAAGTGGAGTCAGAAAGGCAGCATCCCCTGTCCGTCAGCTGTCTTCTTGGCGTGTGTGTGTGTGTCTTTTCTGGCGATCTACGTGGATAAGTGTGTGCTGATCAGCATGTTTATTGCGCAAATATGCTTCCCCTATGTATTTTATGTGTATAAAATATAGGCGATGCATTTGTGGATGACACAGTCCGATGAACAGAATGTATAATCAGTTTTGCTGTTACCATTTCCACTGTAAGTGCAGTTGCTGAATCTTTGATAGTATAAATTTCTCAATGTATGAATGAATTTAGGTAAAGACTGTTTCTTGGGGCATTTTGTACTTGCGTGAATTCTGGTTTCAAGTCGCCCGTGTTCTCCGTTGCACTGCTTTATAGGGAGTGTAAGCTGTTATTTACTAAATATTAGTGTTTACTAATAGTAGCATTTCTTATTTTTATGCTAAAATTTACGATCGATGTACTAAGAAGCTTTCCTACAGGTGCTCTTTGAGTCGTGGGGGATGGGGTCCTACATGCTTAAACTGGACATTACCAAGAGGAAACCTTTTCTTTTAAAGTCAAGGCCGGTGTCATTTTATTGATTTTTGCTTTTAAAGTTATTGTTTTAGATAAGGATGTTTAGTCCCCTCCCCCCCCACTCTGCCTCCTCCCCATACGAATCGCATCTCCTACGGAAACGTTTTCTGCGTTGAATTCAGAACAGTTTGTAACGCCGTTGCCTGATGCATGTTATTTGCGAGGATGCAAATCATAAATGTGTAAGAAATCACTGAATCACCACACCAGCTAAATAACTAAGTGGCAGTTTCGCCATTCAAAAGGCAAGGATTGAGGGTATTCTCATCTACAGTTCTTACATCCCACACACAGCTGATATTTTCTACTGAGTGGATTCCATGTTCCCTTTCCAGCATGTGGGGTGTGGTTAGCAATTGTGATACTTGCGTTTGGCCAGTACTTTTTCAATGCATTTCTTGGATATGGCTGCCATAACTTAATACATAATTGCTTTTTATTGATACATTTTATTTATTTATTTGTCTTAGGTAATTATTCTTGAATAATATCCACTGTACATGCAGGACTTCTCAATATTATCTTACATAGTACCTCTTGTTTCAGGAGATGTGAAAAATCACTAGTGCTATAGAAAAAAGAAAAATTTCTTTTGAGGCAAATTTTCTGTGTACATGTTAACATATATAAATCTAACAAAACCTACTGACATGTTTTCAGAATACAGTCATGTTTTCAGAATAGGAAACAACAAACTTGTTTTATACTGTTCATGATAATATTGATTCATGTATAGTAATATTTTGTTTGAATTTATTGATGGAGTGCTTTGCCACATGTATGTTACTTCTGTTTGTATGAATGGAAGATTATCAATAAAATTATTATCCATCTCTGAAAATAAAAAGGTTCAGCAAGAAAGAGATGTCAATTATTTTGTTTTTTGATGTGATGACATTATTTTATTAGACACATCTTAGTAATGATAGAATAGTCTGTTTTGATATATAGACAGAATTACTTCATTCTGTTGTCCCACCAAAATGTTGAGTCAAATGAGCGCTTCTGAGATCCATTACAGTAATCAAGTAAAAATGTTTTGTGAAAACACGTCTTTGCTCTCAGAGTTCTACTTTTTGGCCCTGAAGACTGCCCATATAATGAATTGCTTGCCTATGTTTGATGTTTGTTTTTTTGGATGTGAATTATTCATTGTTACAGTTATTCTGTTCTTAATCTTAGTGCACTTTGCATGCTGTTTCTCCAGTGACAAACAGAACCTGTCCATGTTATAAATGCCTCAATCACAATTTCTTCATATGTCCTAATCGGAAAACCATCTACCTTGATGAACAATCATTTCTGTACTCCTCTTGTTAGTGTTGTGTCATTACTCTGTAGCCACATGAGCAAATTTAAAAACATGTAATCAGGAGTTTAAAGTAAAATTGTTTACTATTATGTGTATTAAATTTTAAGCAAAGATGGATATAAGATAGGCATATATAATACCAGTGGTTCTCAAATTGTGGGGTGGGCCCTTCTAGGGCGGCGCGAAGTAACAAAAAGGGGGTGTGCCCAGATGTGAAAAAAAGAAAACAAGAATCGAAAATTTGAAAAATACATCTATTGAAACCAAAACAAATTAACTTAAATTACATTCTGATACTAGAAAAATAAATATAGAGTTAGATAAATGTCAATTAAAGTTAGGTAGGTATAATAAAATATGCATCTATGATATACCATTAATTAAAAAAAGAACAAATTGGTATTAGTGGGCTCCTTTCAAAAAAACATTAGGGGGGTGCGATTAAAACTGTTATGAAAACTCGGGTCGCAAATACGTAAAGGTTGAGAAATGCTGTACTATACCATGTTCAAGAGACTCTGACCAGACTTACCTGGTTGAACAAGATGGCAAGGGCTAGACCATGCATTATAAAGTGTCAACGTACCACTTAAGAGTAATAAAAGTAATCTAGCGCTTTGGCCATAAATAGGAGATGCTTGATACATCTAAAATTGGAGGAAATCAGACTATGAGGAAAAGAGCCACAGTAACATAGAATGTATATGTACATTCACACAGACTAGGTTAGGAATTGATCTCATCACCCTTCATATATGGAAACCGTGCCACTTTGCTGTTTGTAGTTTCAAAAAGGGAAGCCAAACAGTTACTCATGTAAAGGACAATATAATTTAGCAGCTTTAAATGTTAGCATTCCTAATTTTAAAATGAAGACTGAAATAATAATGGTGAAAATTTGTCTATAATTGTTAACTTACACATTATAAAAGTAAATCATTATTAAAATGTTTTCTATTTAATGGAAGTGCAGCACTATCCTTAGCACTGAATGTTGTTATTGAAAGCAAGAAGCACTATTTCTTTTTTTTTTATTATTAATTTTATTGCAATCCATACAAAGCAGTCAAGTTTTTACAAAAAGAAAAATTAAGTTAAGAACAGATCGATCCCCACCCCTGAGAGAGAGAGAGCAAGCCAAACGGCGTGAAATTTAAGACCTGTAAACATACCTAAATTAATAAATTCTCTGTGCTTTATGAGCTTATTTTAATATATTACTGATTAGATCCTGCCATGTTTTGAAAAAATCTGTACGGATCCTCTAACTGAGTATTTGATTTTTTCCAATTTCAAATAGTATAACACATCGGTTTCCCACTGACTTAAAAGAGGAGAGTTTGGGTTCTTCCAGTTTATCAGAATAAGTCTGCGTGCCAAAAGTGTAGTGAATGCAATCACAATTTGTTTGTCTTTCTCCACTTTAAGCCCCTCTGGAAGAACCCCAAACACAGCTGTTAATGGGTTAGGAGGGATTGTGAGTCCAAGGCTGTCTGAAAGGTAATTCAAAATGTTTGTCCAGAATAATGTTAATTTGATGCAGGCCTCACAACATGTGACCCAGTGAGGCTGGGACTTGGTTGCAACGTTCGCAGGTTGGATCATGCCCTGGAAACATTTTGGAGAGTTTTTTTGGAGAGTCGAGACAGATGTGCTTGATATATAATTTTGAGTTGTATAATTGTATGCTTTGCGCATATGGAGCTCGAGTGAATTCTCTGCATTGCTACTTTCCACTCCTTTTCTGATATATTAATTGAGAGATCTTTTTCCCAGTGTCCTCTTGGATCTTTGAAAGGGAGGGATTGTAAAATGATTTTATATATTGTAGAGATGGAGTCTAAGTCCTTGAGATTGAGCAATATTTTTTCCAGCATGGATGAGGAAGCACTATTTCTAATTAAAATTCATTGTTTTATGGGTGAAGTATTTGTTTTGTCTTGATTTGAGTAAATTTCTAAAATCATTGGGGGGTCACAGCACATGGGGCTCGCAGAGCCCCTGGATTCTGGTTCATCTCATAGTGGTAGTGCTTCTTGGTGAGCTTCCTCCACAGAACAGGAATATGTTGTCAGGTTGACTGACTACCCTGATCTAGTGATTGACTGCTTTTACAGTACATGCACGAGAGTAGCTTTTAATGAGCTGACATCCAAACTTGGACTGCTAATACTGATTACACTCATTTAGTGTAAAGATAACAAACCAGTCGAGTGCATTACAAAGTAGTACACTTCTCTAAGGGCATGCTGTTAAAGTTGAAAGACAGATGTAAGGATATTCGTCATTATATACACACAAACATTTATGCCTGACATTTATTTTTTACTAATTTAAAATTTTCATAAATATCACTCAGTTTTTCATGTAGTTGACTTTAATATTGTCACTTAGTTTTCTTGAAAAATTGGTATGTTGTTTTATACCATATTGAGTTATACATTAAGTATCCTTTTTATTTAATACTGTAAGGTCAGTGTATGACTGGGTGGAAGTTTTTTTTGATACTAGAATATAAACTTAATTGTTATATATTTGAAATATACTGTACAAGTTCATGACAGGTAGTACTTCCTACTTTACTGTATATAACCTTGAAGGGTTTAGTTTTATATTGTATGAATGGATTGATATACAAATGCATATCAACATGCCTTTTTTGGAAATCTTTTTAACCTATATTATTCATTTAAGTGTAAGAAGAAAAACCAAAAATGATTTTGTTACGGCTTTAAAATGTAACGTGGACATAGCATTAAAATGAATTTTAAAAGCAGAATTGAAAAAATAACTACAGTATAACTGTATCATAAACCTAGTAATCCTGATAATATGAAATTCATGCAATTCCCTGTCAAGTACCACAACCAGAATAAACATGCTGAATTTGGTTAATGGAGGAGTTCAACTTTTAATAGATAAATTGTATATTTACATCAACAAAAGGACAACATAGTGGGGCAGTGGTTAGTATCTTGAGGGAACTGTGCTTGATTCCCATGCTGCTCACTGTCTGTGTGAAGCTTGCATATTCACCCCAAATTCAGGTGTGTTTGTACACTTACCTAACTGTTTTGAAAAGTTAGAGCTTTTTTACATTTTCTAGGGACTTCATCAAAGAGTTTGTTGTCACGTTTTATTTTTGTAACCGTGAGTCATGTTCAAAACTAACAGTGATAATAGAAGGTGAAATACGTGTTTTTTAATAGCATTTTACAATATCGCATGGTTGAAAATGCAGGAAAACAGGCTTGTGGGGGGCTGAAATAGCTTCACCAAACAGCGTAGTCAAACTTAAATGAAGGAAAAAATTGTGTTGCCTTGCTATTGTTAGTTATTGGTTGTGAAGTGTGTACAGCTAACTAGAGTTAAAATCTCTTAAACATAATTTTTTTTAATAAGTACTGTGCCTTTATGTAGATTTAAAATCTGTTTTGAATGCTCAAGGTAAAATTGTTGGCTGCAAAGGGAAATTGTTGTGGTTTGCTAATAAATGATTGTGTCAAAGAAACATTGAAACATTATGATCAGTAGATAATGTAGTACATGTTTATTTGCTGTATGCTTGACTTCTCATCATGCCTTGGCTACAGAACTAATTCTCTGTTCTTAATAATTTCTAAATAAGATAAGATGCAGTTTTTACATGTAATTTACCCACTAAGATTTCAAAGAGCAGGGGGAAGTGAACTGCTGGACAGGGGCTCATGCAAGCATATACCGTTGCAGTGCATACAATTTTGCAAGCATTTTCCAGTTTTTCCACCAACTGTTGGATGAGTAAAATAATTAAAATAGGCAACATTTACAAGCTGAAGTAATCTCTCTGAAAGAAAATTTTAAACAGTAAACCAATCTATAATTAAAGTTGCTCAGAATGTTTCCCACTTTTAATACTGAAGAGTTTGAAAAGTTGCCAAGGCTTTTCAGTGAGAGTTTTTGAAATTTTCAGAAGTGTGTGTAGTTCATTCTATTTGAGATATTACAATGAGATATTTTGGCAAATTTCTTTGAAGAATAAGAGTTCCAAATTATAATAAAATCAGTCCACTGGGAGATGAATTGTTTCATGTGGTTATATAGACTGGTAAACAGACAGACATGGCGATAACAGTAAGAGCTTTTTGCAATTATACTGTATATGACCAAACTTACAAGTCAAAAGAAATTAACAGTTTTCTCTTTTCCTAGATACATGGTTTTCTTAAACATGCTGTAGGTTCAACTGTGTTTAAGGTTAGGGCTAGGTTATTAGTTAGTCCATATGGTATATACATGTTATATTTTTAGAGTAGTATTGAAAAATAGAGCTTTTCAAACAAATAATTATTGCTTTACGTGGTAGATTTCTTTAAAGAACATTTGCTTAAAAATTGTTTAAGAGTATAGATAGAACAGATAGAAACCTAATGTAAAAGCAGGGACAAAGGGAGTTGTCACCCTTTGAAAATGTTTCTGTTTTGGTTACATGACAATTTCCATTAAAATTACATTGTACCGATTTATTTTTTTTTCATTAAGTATAAATTTCAATTTAATAAAATAAATAAATGAACAGATATTTAATAGAATGAAATAAGTACAGAATGAATTTTCAATTAAAAACATGAATAAATACACTCTGGATTAAAACTGTAACTACAATTATTCACAGACACTGAATAACTTAAGTGAAGCTGCATATTCAAAAGACATTCATTTTTTGCAGGGGAGCATGTTTACAAACCCAAGTTTTACTTTTTAAACTGTTATTTTAATGAAACCAAAACATAGAAACGTCCATGTGAAGTAAGGTAGTTTCATAAAGAAATGTAGTGATAAGCAACAGGTTGTTTTCTCTTTCTTGTTATGAATACATGCCATGTACAATAAATACATCCCCACCGGTTTAATGGGTGTTGCAAGAACAAAGTTAAAATGAAACAAAGTTACAGAAAGATTCTGCTGGAAAATAAAATCATTTGGTATGCTGTAAATCTAAAGTTGCATAAAAAAATGCTACCAACAACTTAAAATTGTGTAGTCAAAATTTTAACCAGCCAGATGAAACCACGTACCATGAGAAAGTTTTGATTGTGTCGATATCTGAACACAAAGCTATGATGTAATTTAAATGCCTGAAATAAGTTGATGTAAAATGTTGAAAAAGTTTCAAGATATTACTAAAAGTGCATATTTAATGGGATATTGATTGATTGCCATTGTATTACCCCGTTTCTGCTTGTGCAGTCACGATTCTACAGTGGATAATTCTGTTTTGGAAAATACAAACTGATGTGTTAGGTATGAAGGTTGTGTGTGGGGACTTCAGTATTCCTTCGTTGTCCAAAAGTCATTCATGATATTTAGCTGAACAAATCATTTGGTTTGAGAGTCTGCACAGTAATGAGTAAATAGCTTGGTATTTGCATTAGGAGGTACTGAGTGATATGGAAATTGTAGAGGGAGAAGTACTGCTTAGATTAAATATGCTGAAATCAAACAAATCACAACGACCAGATAATATTCTTAAGGAGGTTAGTGAATACATATACAGTATAAACCCATTTTTAGGAATTCATTGCACACTGGGGAAATTCTGAAGGACTGGAAAATGGAAAATATTTTCTCATTATATAAAAAGTGTGACTGGGCAGATCCAGGCAACTATAGGTCAGTATGCATAGTGTGCATCATAGGTAAATTAATGGAAGGAATAATTAAAGGAAAAAGAGTAACACATGGCAAGAACGGGAGTTTTACTAAGCAGTCAGCATGGGTTCAGAAGAGGGAGGTCATATTTTACCAATATTCTGGAATTCTATGAAGAAGCAACACAAGGATATGATCAAAGTGGAGCATATGAAATTATTTATCTTGAGTTTCAAAAGCATTTGCTAAGGTGCCACATAAGAGGTTGGGCATGAAACTGAAAGATTAGATTTAAATTAAAACTCCAGCTAAAAACATTCAGTGCATATGGCAACAGATGTAAACATTATGAAAAGAATGAATACTGTAGTTTAAGACTGATTTTCATTTTGTGTAAAGTTTGAAACATTTGTGATCTTCTGCTATGATGGTCCTATAACTGAAAGAGGAATAACAACCTTACAGCACAATTACAGCAGTCTTAGAACACAATTATGGTATTATAATGTTAAATGAAGTGGGAGTTCAGGGAGTAGTGTATAGATGGGTAATGAATTGGCTCAGAACATGATGCAGAGGATTATGGTGTGAGGATCCCTATCAGAATTGGGTGATGCTAAGAGTGGTATCCCACAGGGGTCAGTGCTAAGAGTTGCTGCACTTTTTCATATATATATATATATATATATATATATATATAATCTGGATTGGAATATAAGTAACAAGCTGGTTAAGTGTAAAGGTGTGTGGCAGGTGGATGGGGGCTGTACCCAGCCGGGATGCTGAGAAGGACCGGGAGAGAGACTATACCTCCCCCGGATCGTGAGAGGACAGCCACCCTGGTTTGACTGGAGGCCACGGGAATTGAGCATGGAAGCTCAACCCTATAGGGGCTCGTGGCCCCCGCCAAGGGGTACCCTGAAGACTTTGCAGCCCTGGACGTCAGCACTTCCTCCACACCCGGAGGTGCTGGCAGAAGGATTACCTGGGACACCCAGAGTGCTTCCGGGTGCTCATGCGGCAGTTCCGCCACACCAGGAAGTGCCGCAGGAAGCTCGTTGGGAGGCACCTGGAGCACATCCAGGTGAACATAAAAAGGGGCTGCCTCGCTCCATTCAGGAGCTGCAGTCGGGAGGAAGAAGACAGGGCTCGGCAGAGAGGAGTGGAGGTGGTGAAGACTTGAGGAATTGGGTGATTGGTGCAAGGGCACTGTGTACTGTGGACTTTATTCTGTAAATAAATGTGTGCTTTATATAACCATCGACGTGTGCCTGTCTGTGTCGGGGGCTGGACTTCCAGAGGTGATACCAAGCTAAGACGATTGGCAGATAATCTAAAGTCTGTCGAATCATTACAGAGGGACTTGGACAGCACTGGCTTGGGTAGATTTGCGGCAGACTAAATTTAATGTAAGTCAATGTAAGGTTTTACACATAGGAGGTAAAAATGTTATATTTGGATACACAAAATTGAAAGTACACTTTGAGAAGGATTTAGGAGTCATAGTGGACTCTACACTGTCAACTGCCAGGCAGTTTCCAAAAGCCATTAAGAAGGCTAATAGAATGTTAGGTTATATACGATATGTAGAGTACAAGTCCAAGGTGGTTATGCTGAAACTTTATAATGCACTGGTTAGACCTGACCTGGAGTACGGTGTACAGTTTTGGTCTCCAGGCTATAAAAAGGACATTTGAATTTCCCCTTGGGATTAATAAAGTATCTATCTATCTA
The DNA here is from genome assembly GCA_026402145.1 of Polypterus bichir lapradei. Classification (NCBI taxonomy): domain Eukaryota; kingdom Metazoa; phylum Chordata; class Cladistia; order Polypteriformes; family Polypteridae; genus Polypterus; species Polypterus bichir. The sequence goes on along the minus strand of JANRMT010062825.1, from coordinate 343,051 downwards.
TCTAGAGGAGAGACTAGGTTGATTTCAGGGGCTACAAGAGATGAATTATGAGGTAAAGAGCTAACCTTTTCAGTTTAAGCACAAAATGATTAAGAGGAGACATGATTGAAGTGTTTAAAATTATGAAAGAAATTAGTACAATGGATCAAGACTGTTATTTTAAAATGAGTTCATCAAGAGCACGGAACACAGTTGGAAACTTGTTGCAGGTAAATTTCTCACAAACATTAGGAAATATTTCTTTACACAGAGAACCATAGACATGGAATAAGCTACCAAGTAGTGCGGTAGGACTGTAGGACTTTAGGGACCTTCAAAACTAGACTGGATGTTATTTTGGAAGAATTAAGTGGATAGGAATGGTAAGCTTTGTTGGGCTGAATGGCCTTTTTCAAACAGTCGTCTGGACACACATTGTTAGTGACATGAATTTTAAAAAAAAAATTACATGCTGCCTGGGAAATGGTGATGGAGTCTCTTTTCCTTATATAGTTTTGTTTCAGTGGTGGCCTGCCAGATCTGCACTGCCAAACTACATCTCCCGGCATGCCTTGCTGGTTTCCTAGAGGGCACTGACATCCGGGGCTGCAGCCATCTAGCATGCTGGGGGAATAAAAATCTTCCAGTGATGTCTTTCTTTCCCGGTGAGCTGTGTGTCCATCACTTTTTGGTGCTCCCGTCTGCAAAGGAACCATCCTCTCTGCCTGGCCTGGATGCCCGTCTAGCCCATGTGGCATCTACAATATATTCATCAAATCATATTAGTGGATATGTATGCTGTGTAGTTCAGATTAGGGTTTTTTTTTTTGCTAGTTTGTAAGTTAGTTAAAGCAAGCATGCAAAAAAAGTACTTTCTGCTCAAGGGACACTACTAAGGGTGGGGTCGTGCTACATGGCTTTTCAAAGATTTTCTATCCTAGCCTTCTGAAGGGTGCTAGAGTTGACAGCGAATGAGGACCCAACTGGAAGTGTAAAACATGCAAGTACTGACAAAAAATGAAGAATAAGAGCAGCTGCGAATAGAAAAAGGCAGGAAAGCAAAATCTTTGACTGTACAAAGGGAGGCGGGCGGGGCGCCCCGGCTCATTACAAATGTTTTTTCTTTTTGTTCAAAAAAGAAAAAAAGACAGTCTGTGACTGAACTCAACACACCTGGTAAGCACTTGTTCTATAACTAGGTTACCGATGGAAGTTCATATAGATTGGCTGCTAAAAAGAAGTGTATTTCATTTTAAAATATTTTACTCCGTGGGATAATAGAATTAGTGTGCTGTGCATGTAAATTTTTCATAGAGTGTGTTTACAGCTACTTTAAAGTTGATCAGGTGATTAGTTAGGATCCAGTAACACAGCTAGAAATTGTTGCATGAATCTGTGGTGTTGAGCAACCACTATTAGTGTATATCATTTATAATGCAGATAACTCTTAAGTTAAAAACATGACAATTGCTCAAGTAAACAAAGGTGTACTTAGTTAAGAATGGCTAAATTTTAATTCACAAGTGAGTTGTATGTACTGTGCTTAGATTTAGACATTAAGACATATCGGTGAAATACTGAACAGCCAAAGTTTTGTGTTTATGGCTTTTCATCTATCTGACCATTTATTTCACATGATTTTCCCACTGTGTTGCTGTATTTTATTTATCATTTTGACATCAGTTTTCTTTATTTAGTTTTTCCTTTGCAGGTACATGCTCATATGATCCTCTTTATATTACAGTTAGTCTGATGATGATGTGTGACTCAACTTAGTGCAAATACTAGTGACAGCTCTACGTAAAAAACTTTAAACCTATTTTAAAAGTGTTTTTTTTTTTTTCTTTCTTTGCATTCGTATGTTAAATTTAATTTTTTATTTTATTTGTTTTCGATAGAAAAATAGAAAAGTATAATGACTTAACACTGACAGAACTGGTTCAGGCAAACAGCACTCTATCTGCACCACCTTAAGAAATGTAAACAAATGTGAAATTTTTTTTTTTATGGAATGTCTTACCCAAATATGATATACGGCCTGAGCAGATGAGAAATGTTTTAACTGGTTAGGAACCGAAAACAAGTTATCACTGATTAATAGCATAATTTTCAATTGTAAAAGAATTATTATTCCTAATCTCCTATGTATATCAAATCTTAAAATGAGCACTCATAATTATTTTTCCTGAGATATTATAGCTAATTGAAGGTATAGCTGAAAAGGCTTCCTTTTGTCTCATGTACCACCACTGAAACTCCAGTGACCTCATCTTTACAACCTGAAGTTGTAAGGTCCCAGAATGACAGTGGCCAAGTTCTAACAACAGATCTTCTGATTGAGGGATAATCAAGAAACTATGGTAACTAGTCTTTGCCACACTACTTTTGTTCCCATGATAAATTTACAGGAGCCGCCTTTAGTTATGCTGCACTAAAGATTGTCAAATTAGATGATGATATCTAATACCTTTCAAAAGAATTCAAGACTTCAGCCAATAGATTAAATCTTTGTGCACTATGGGTAAATTGTAATTCTCTCCAAATAATAAGTTTTGTGTGGAATATGTACATATTACTAACAGACAATTTGAAAAGGCCAGAGGAGACCAGATTTTACACTCCTACACAATTTAGCATTCCCCCACACTACTTCTTTCACTTTAGTTGCCACACCCACTCCAAAGCAATTGCTTGAGTTTTACAACAAGTGTGAATATGAAGGATTTTTCAGACAGCTAACAATGAAAGTTGTAGTGATGAGGTGAATCAAGCAACGTTTTTACTTTATATACTGTAGCATTTTTTTCATGTTGCTCATTTGCATGTTTAAAATAACTATAGAATAATCAGAATCAGAGTTCACTTTATTGGCCAGGTACACTAATGTGTACTAGGAATATATCTTAATAGTATAAGTGCAACATAGACAGATAGAACTTTATTTGTACAAAGACAACATGGAATAGAAAACATAAACATAAAAAGATTAAATGTGAGGCAGCATGCAAAAAATAGAGTACGATTAAAATGTCTAGGTAGTCTGGTATGCAGGTATATAGTACATAGATACTGAGTAGATGCTTTGTCTCGATTAGTCAGAATAACTACATGTTTAAAAGAACTGTTTAGGTGAGGTGTTGTTTTAGCTTTCACTGCCCAAAGTTGTTTGCCAGAGGGAAGTCTTTGGAATAGGTGATGCCATGGGTGACTCGGATCAACAATGATCTTCCTTACCAAGGGCTTGAATAGGAGTTGAATGTGAGGTAAGTTATAGCCTACAATCTTTTCCCAGGTTCTGATGATGCACTGCAGACCGGCCTAATAGCCTGAACAGAATCAGAGCCAAACCAGACAGTTATAGATGAGGTCAGAATAGGGTTAATGATGGCTTTGTAGAATAGACCAATATTGCTTGTGGGAGATTGTTCTTTTCGTGTCAGCTGAGAAATTCCTTCTCTAATGAGCTTTCTTAACAATACATGTGATGTTACTGTCCCACTAAAGGTTTTATGACCAGAAACGTAAATGACTCTGTCATCCCACTGGCTCCATTTATAGCAGATGAAAGGTGAGCAGGTGACTGTTTCCTGAAATCTGTAATCATCTCCTGAGTTTTTTGAATGTTAAGGTCCTAGGTACAGCGTCATGGCTGCACTATACTTTCAGATTTTCCACCTCTTGTCTTTATATGGACTCATCATTGTTTGAAATGAGGCCTATTAGCGTGATTTCATCTGCAAGTTTAAGATGTTTGATAGTTGAATCACCAGGGGTACAATCATTTGTACATAGTGAGAAGAGTGGTGGGGAAAGGACATATTTCTGTGGTGCACCAGTACTAAGGTTTAATGGGTCTGACATGCAACTGCACATATTGTTTCCTTTCTGGAAGAACATCTGTTATTGGCAGGTTGAACTAGGAGCTCTGGGATGATTTTATTAAAAGCAGAGGTAAAGTCCACAACCAGGTTCCTTATATATGCCTCTGGCTTATCAATGTATTGGTTGGTACAGTGTGTATTTATTTGTATCTCCAGAGTTGGATTAATCAGGTTTAGTTAATAAATGGATTAATAGATGGAAAAATTGAAACAGATGTTAATGTAGTAAGGGGCAATGACTTAAATTTTGCATTAACATAGTTACAGAAAATTAAGTCTCAGAGCCCAACAAAACAATTTTATTTTGAGAAGCCAAAAGAAAACTGTAACATTCTGATTATTTATCAGAGGTGTCAGGGTGTTCCAAGGAATGGGCAAGTTTTTTACCAGCCTACGGAAAAGTCATCTAAGATAAAGGAGCACTGGAATCATGGGGTAGAATGGTCCTTTCTTCAGATTGGCCAGTGCAGCACTGACTCAGCTGTAGAATGGTCAGAAAGGGGAGGCAACTAGTTGGCTGAGATCTCCAGGAACTCTGACTCTGGCTGGCTTGTCTGACTCCTTTTTGACAATCTGGCTGTGGTTTTACTCTTAGCTGATGGACAGATATTGTTGTGTTTCATTTATGTTAATTAGTTTCTACTTTGTTTTTGTTTCAGACATTTGTATCCTCATATGTGATAGTTCTATATTTAGTGAGTAGTATGATCTATTGTTGCATTTGGCCTTGAGAGTTGTCACAGTTCTATGTTCTTACACTTGGTGAGGAGCACTGTGCAAGAACAAAGTAGTTTGTACATTGTATTTCTGTAGTGGCCATAATAGATTGGCCATCTAGCTCTATGAAGAGGATCGCATTTGTTCTTTTTTTGTGTATTGTGTTTACCCCATTTTTTGACAACAATTGCACATGCAGCCTACCTAGAAAAGGATCACTCTCTGAATTGCCTTTCTGAAGATTTCTTCCATTTTTTTTTTCTGCAAGGATTTTTGGGTGTGTTTTTTCTTGTCAATTTAGGAGTTAAAGCTGTGGGGCCATCAACAAACAGGCCTTGTTAAAACCCATTGAGGCATTCCTTGTGTGTTTTGGGCTATACAAGACATAAATTGGTGTTGTAAATGTTTAACAGTGCCATCTGAGAAAAGTGCAGTATAGAATTGGCACAGTAATAAAAAAAGCATTTTGAGATAGATTTTTTTTTTTCATAAAAATCAGATAATAAAAGCATTTTACATTAATGTTTAAGTCAATTTATGACTTTGTAAATAAAAGAAATGTATTTAAGATAATCGGTGAAAAGTAGGTAACTGAGTAGGTTTTAAGGTTTGCAGCCATTAATTTCCTCTACCGAGATTCTCATTTGGAAGTTGTGGTAATATCTTGCACAGAATATCTGATGCAAGGAGTGAACTTGACCAAGGCTGAGATGCATGAAATACGTGATCTGTAAGTAGAGCTGTGCATTATCATCTTAAGCATGAAACACAAGGTTATTCTTTTTAAGAAATTGTGCATTATTATCTTAAGCATGAAACATGAGGCTGTTCTATTTAGGATGCTGATCTTTTCCCTCTATACCACAGCATCTTATTATTGAAACATGTTTTTAATTGCAATACTTCACAATTATAATTGTATTATTTCACAAAAGTATAGCTTTCTTGCAGTCGATAATATTGCTGTTGTGTGTGCAGTTTTGTTTTTAGTGACAAGCAGAAAAAGATCTAGGAAGGATTTTGTGGGAAATACAGAAACAATCAAGTTTCAGTTTATGTAAAGTGTTTTTTTTTTTTAGTTTAAATCTCGCCAGGTATTACAATATTAATTGTAATTTTTGGTCATAGTGTTTGTATTTGTGAATGTATATGGCTAACCATCATCTCTTTGCTTGGGTGCTGCACTCTTCACAGCACGTCCCCACCAGAGTTTCTGTGATTCACATTTGGGTCCTTCATCTGTGCGCGAGAAGTACTATACATGACTCTATCTAAGAATATATTGGTATACTCTCTGTATTTGATTCCAATGCTGCAGGCCCAGGCTTTCAAAGTTTTCTGGCAGTAGTATGATAAGGTGTACTTCTGCTGTGTGGGCACAAGTTTCAGCATATTTCTAGCAGTAAGATGCACAGAGTCCAGAGCCAGAATATTAGTAACATGTAAATTGCATCAGAATGTAAATTTGTAACATATTTATGCTTTAATATATTTGTCGCATGTTTTGCAGCAATATGCTTGGGCATTGTTTGCATTGATTATTAACCAAATCCTGGACACACACAGCATGTACAGTTATAACTTAAATCTAGCATATTTATAGTAGATACCCGCTTTTGTCCAGTTCAGAAGCAAGTGTCTGTACAGATGTAATCAAAAAAAATCCAAGCCTTTTAAAATGCACGCAAAGTACCACTAGCTTTGATTTTGATGGTCTTCTGCATTTTTCACAACATTGGCAGCATCAAGCACAAAGCGGGAAACGATTTTGGACAGGTGGTCTGCCTGTCAGAGAGCACATGGATGCACACATCCACACTCACTCATGCCAGGCCAATTTATTGCTGCTAATTCAGTATAGCCTACTGATTTATAGTGTTATGTTTGCCCAAGCTTGTCAGAGAGAGTATTCAGCAAAAACTTCAACTCGACTAAAGAATCATCCATCAATCCTTTTTTAAAACTTCATTCCTAAAAAAAAAAAAAAAATAAATAAATCCTGGAAAACCTTTGGAGTTTGGGAAGATAGATGGGTGGGTGCATAGAAGATTCACTATTATGAGGCTGTCGGCATCAGTGAATAACAAACATTATTACAATGTACTGCATAATGATACGTGCTTTTTGAGTATTAAATATATACTGTATTTAAATGGTCATTGACCACTGAAATATGGTTTGTGCTGTGGTTAGCCGAGCTGCTGCACAATTTCAGAATGTTAGCATCATGTTCCAGCCTGATCAGTCTGAGTGCAGTTTGCACGTTCTCCATGTGTATCTGTTTATACCTGGCACTCAATTATTTCTCCAAAATCCGATAGATGTGCATAGTAAACTAATTCTGCCAATCACATGATTCGTCTGTGTGCTCATGTACTTCCAGCTTTGCTTTAGAGTGTGTTTAGTATGTCAGGGCTCAATGGCAGCTCAAACAAAGCACACAGTGGCCTCACAGAAGAACGCATTGGCATGCTCATCTTTCTTGCAAAAAATGTAGAAGTTACAAAGACGTCATAGTTTATATACATTCAAATGAAATGTTTTTTAAATATAGCATCTGAAACTGAACTGTTTTTATTCATATAGTTTTTGTTCTCTTTGTTCCTACTGGAGCAGTGAGAGAGTCTTGTCTCACTGACTGTAAGTGTCAAGGATTTTCTGAGTGCCTTTTGTGTTGTTTTAGTACACTTCTCATATTCTAGTATCTTATTCTGACCCCAGTCAAAACCTCTACATTCTTTGCCTACAGTTGATGTCACTGCAGGTTCACATGTGTTTTAGTAATGCACATGGCCATCCCTCCACTTCAATGTGTGTAGAATTCCTCAGCAGAATGTCAGGGGCTTTTGCCGAAAGTGTTTTTCCCCGTTCTTTCCCAAATTATGCATAACGTCAAAATAAATACAGTTCCCCAACTTTCATGTATTTAATTTTGGTGAGATTGTACCACATTTGTGGATTCTGTATTCTTTCACCAAGTAACTTTTTTGCAGTGATAAATAATTGTAAGTGTAGACCTCCTTTATACAGCTCACTTTCTCCTTGGTGTTTGCTACACTATGTGGTGAACACGTGTGTGAGCTAGGAACTGCATTGCATAAATGAATCTTATATAAATCAATACATTTCACTTTAGAACGCCATTCAAATTTGTTTTTGCTTTATTCACTTTTTCTCAAGTTGATATGAGGCCAAATGACAAAGTAACAAACTACCAGGCAGAATCAGCAGCACGTTCCAAGCTATAGCCCATTTCATGTTTGCTGTTCTGCTGCTTCCAAATTTGTATAAATTTGCTGGATAGAGAAAAAGAAGGAGAACTGTGAAAGGGCAAGAACAGGAAAAAGAAACGTGCAGTGCTTATAGGTTATAGGCCTGCTGCACATTTGAAAACCCACCTCCCAAAATAAAAACATCAGCCAGCAACCTAACCATAACTAGAAGAGCCTTCCTGTCATGTTTTGACATTGCAGATGTACAGTGCAATGCTCCAGATCTTTCAGTGCTCGGCAGATTAATCAGAAATATGTTTTGATTAAATTAAATATGACAGATCTGAATTGTGTAATTTGACATTAAGTTCTGAATCCCATGTAAGCATTTACACATATCTGATTTTTTTTATACAAAGAGTGTTAACGAAATTTATTGAATTTTAAGATTTCTAGTGGGAGTATGATAGTGTACTAAACAGCATTAAATATACTGACCATAATAAATGGTCAAAACTGAAAGAATTAAAGCAATATAGCACATGTCAAGGTTTCAGAAGTGCAGAATTTTATTAATTTTAGAGCATGTTATGGGGGGATGCATGGTGGTGCAGTGGTTATCATTCCTGCCTCCTGGGTCCATTGTTGAGTTCCAACCCCTTGTGTGGTCATAGTATGTGTGGAATTTGCATGTCTCTGTGCAGTGTTATTATGCAATGCTAAAATTAGTGTATACCATTTGGGATGTCAAAGTTTTGAGCACTTTGCATGTTGATAGAACAGCTGGATAGCAAAATAGGATTTCCTTCCAAAAACATGCTTTAGGTTAACCTGCAACCTTAAACATGGAGTTGTATTCCTTAGTGTGCTCTGCGATGAACTCTTTCACTCTTGCTCTCATTCTGTACTTCCTTGTTTATGATGATTTATGGACAGGCTGTGACACTCCTTGTCCCCTAACTGGATTATGCAGATTTAAGAATGTAGTTTTACTGTGTATATTTTTGCAGTGTTAAAGACATTGTGGCTCGCAGGTTTCACTTGAACATGCTCCATGATAAATTGTTATGCAGTTGCTGACGAGGGTTTTTTCCTGTTGCTGTATTTGTGAATAATTGTACCTCTTTTTATTTTAAGTATCTATTTGATACTATTGTGATAGTTATGAGTAATTTAAGAATATTTCAATAAGACTTTTTTAAACACCTGTCCATCCATTTTCTAAACCCATTTCCATTACAAGAAGCGGGCTTTAGGGGGCAAAAGCCTATTTTGGCACAATAGGATAGAAGGCTGGAATAAGCTAAAAACCATATTTGTTTACAGCACATTAATTCTTTTTAAAAATACAACCATGCTGAAATAGTCAAAACTGCATGAAATACAACTTTGTTTTCAGTGAACAGCTCTTTACATTCTAGAGGGTTCAAAAATTTGAATCAGCTGGGGGTCATTTTCAGAAAAATGCTCCCCACATGTGAACATCACTTGATGCTTTCACTTAAGTTTAAGTCACAAATGTCCCATTTTACTGTTTGCCCTCAGAAAATATGTATCTTGCTGGCAAGAAGGTTAATCTGTGAAGATGCTGTTGTTTAATGTCTCTTTGTTTTGAATCCATGCTTGTGCTTGGTGGAGGTGTATTGCTTTTTTGCCTATTTGTCAGATCCTTAAAATAGTATATTGATAATTGTATTTTTTCTTTAAGTTTAAACAAGAAAACATTTATGTACATGATTGTACTGTACTATAAAATACAGTTACCTGGAGGTCTGTCAGGTCTGTCAACCTGAGTTTAATCTATGGCCTGGTGACAGATGATTTTGAAATAGAAATATTTCTTTTTTCCAAGAGAACACTTGGACATAGCTGGAAACATAAGGGCAGAGTTTCCACCAATGTTAGGAAGTTTTTTTTCCGCACAATGAACCAAAGACACAAGGAAGAAGCTGCCAAGAAGTGTGGTGGAGTAGGACTACAGGGATCTTTAAATCTCAACTTAATGTTATACTGTACAATCTAGGTGAATACGATGGGTGAGGTTGTTGGTTTAAATGGCCTCTTCTCATCACAGTTGTTGTAATGTTTTAATGGTCCCCTCTCCACTTTCATCATCTTCAAGCAGTGGTACAGTACATTGATGGTTTCAATAATGCTACATTAAATTCTTAATCTTTTATGTATTACAAAAGTGGTATGCAGTGTGTATCCCAGGAAAAGGTTTAAAAAACAAATGTGACAAATCTGTACTATATTCTGCACATCTTTAAGCACCTTTTTCCAGTGTGTGAAACTTTCATAGGAGGTAGATTAATGTTGATATTTTGGCTGATCTCAGTTGTTGGATGATGCCTCCAGTTGTTATGGAAATTCTACCAAGAAAGACTTGTGTTTTTTATTTCAAGCCAAATTTTGTCAGTTGTTATATTGATTTTTTTTACATTTTTATTTGACTCCCAAAATCTAATTTTTACTCTCAAACCGCTTTGCAGTTACTCAAACACTTTATATATAGTAACAACACATTTTTGTGTATTGAGTTTTCATTTTGGAGTGTTTTGTTTTGAATGGTGTATTATGCATTAAAGCCAAAATGTGCATTGTATTTCATATCAAAGAAGTGTACTGGTGCTCACAAAATCTAAGTTAAAATTGCTTTAGACTTTAGTGTAATTATCCCACAAACATGAGGGTATATGTAACACAAAGTGCTCAGTGTTCACACACAATGAAAATGTTTGAGTCTGTGAAAATCGAGGTCCCTTAAACTTTTAAAGTATCAGAGTTCAAGATGAAGTACTGCACCAGGCAGACAGTTATAAAATTAATCTCTTCAATCAAGAGATACTTACAATGCAGCACATCTTTCAATATTACAAAACAGATGGTAGTCATAGCAAAATGCAGTAAAAGCAAGGATGAAATACAATGGCTATCTGAAAAGCACATTTATGTATTTTTTTGTTTTCTCCATTTCATTATTATTGAAAATGGTGGTCGCTGTTAGATTGCTATGTTGAAGCAACGCCTTCTATGAATAACATGCAATATACCTATGAACTTGAAAAAGTATGATTAGCAGCTATAGAAGAAGGCAATGCCAAACGCTATCACAAAATCAAAGAAAGAAAGACAGCTTAAACTAAAGCAAATTTTCATGAAGATGTTTGCAGTTTTTTTACAGCTTTTCACTTTGAAGTCTGCATTTTTAAAAAATGTGTTCTGTATGCCCTATTCATTCTGTAATACTTTGTGTGAGAGTTAAAACTTTGCCCATGTTGTGTTTTTTTTTTTTTTTTGCTTTTGCTGTGTTCATAGACACAGTGCCCTATTTAGGGATAATTCTCAGTACTGTGTAAATCATGAGTAATTACTTTTTGTTAAATTTTATTATGTACTTATTTTATACCATTTGAAGTTTTTTACCTCACTACTTTTATAATGTGTGTAATAGTATATTTTAACAATAGCCATGCTTGCGCATACATCAGCTACTAATAGGGGCGGGGAAACTGTTTCTGGAGGAAATTTGATTCAAGTACTAATAGTATATCTGTGGACAGTCCATTGTAGCCAATTTCTCTCCTAACACTGTCAGCTGCTGAAATTATGAACCTATTAAGATTCACAAAAATTATACTTTTTTATAAGCAAGTTTTGAAATGGTTGTGTAAGTCTGTGGTACATAAAGTATTTCAGATTGGGAACCAATTTGCAAAATCAAAGATGCAGTGGACTACCAATGGCCAGCAGTCACTTGTTGGTGTGTTTCTGCATTACACTTAGCACATTTATTTTAATAAAGATATAAATTTCAAAAATTACTAAAATTGCAATCCGATGAAACTTGATTTGCATTTCAATGCCACAAATTGCAGTCAGTGATTCTTAGCAACTCCTTGGGGATGAATGTAGTAAAACACCACCTATTTTTCCATTAGGCCTCTTGGGAAATTAAAATACATACAATCTATAGCATCGCCAGAGCTGTGGTTTCCATGAGATAAGGCGTACTTGCATTGAGTTGGCTTTTGGAGGTGAGCTTAATTAGACTTTTGTGTTTTGTGACAGTCGAGTTTAGTATCTCTTTTTATGTAATATAATTCTTCTAGTTAACTCACCAATGAATACTGCATGAAGGCACTGATTGACTGGAGTTGAATTTCTGCACAGGATTGTGGTTGTGGGAGAATCTTGCTGCTCTTTTTAAAGCAAAAAACAGGCTTTTGTAATTGACATTTTTATCCAGCTATGGAATTATTTCAGGAATAAAAATACGTGGTTCATGCATGCCTTGAGAGTACGATGATGTGACTAGTCAGCTGTGACTTGCAGTCTTTTTTATTTTTAGCTTCATGCATTTGAATGAGGCAGTTAGAAATGAACACATTTGCATTTGTCATCGGAATGATGTACAATTGAAGTCCAGTATATATCAATCCATCCATATTCTAATTGTCCAATTTAGAATTTTGTAGGGGCTAGGTGACTATTCTGGCTGCAGGATGTAAAGATAAGGCAAATTTCACTTATGGCTTTTTTATTCTAAAATAAACTTTATGCAATTAGAGTTTCAAAACTTCCAGCCATTTGTGTGGCTCAGCTTACATTTGAAGTTTGAGACACAAATAATGACCCAAAATGTAATGCACCAATGAAAACACATAATGACAAAGACAAGTATTTAGCACATTGTACTTCATCACTGAAAATGAATTAACAGTAAATTTGTGTGTTTTGTTTAGGTTTTTGAAGCCAAAGTAATGTTTATTAGTATCCTTCTATATAAAAGTGGTCGGGATTGTCCTTCCGTCCCGTGAGTGCTACGCAGGCGCGGAGATTCACACACACCCCGTCCATTTTGCAATGCACGATGGGATTTGTAGTTTCGTTTTTCCAGGAAAAAGATGATTTTCTACTCCAGACTGTGCGAGTAGCACGGAGTTTCACACACGCCCCGTCCATTTTGCAATGCACGATGGGATTTGTAGTTTCATTTTTCCAGGTAAAAGATGATTTTCTACTCCAGACTGTGCGATATCATCTTCATCTTCTTCTTCTTTGTTACTATATAAAAGCGTTCGGGATTGTCCTTCCGTCCCGTGAGTGGAAAGCGTAGCGGTATTCCGCTTATCACAGACTTACTACTTGCAGCTTGCGGTACGAAGCGACATGATGTGAGCAGAGTTCTGGTGCTCCCATCGTTCCCTTGCTTTTATGTGCGATGCGCTGGAAAAATAAACAAATTATGTCTCTGGAAATAATTAATGTTGATGGAGTACAAATGCCTCACCGCGTAATAAATATCAGGGGGGTTCAAAAGGGCGACCTCAATATAGAAAAAAAGTTTACATTTCATCACAAAAATAACAAACTACGAGTATTAAAGTAATACCGCTCAAATGCAATATAACCAAATTAATGAGTTTGTATAAAATATCAAATTGATCTACATATTGAATTGCCTTAAGAAGTGGTCAACTTAAAAGTCGGTCGCCTTAAAAGGCGGGTCAGCCTAGTAACAACTAAATGTGGAAAAAATGTAGTGAAAGTACATAAGACACATATTTAAATGGTGTTGGAGCAAATGAGAGACAGTCTCCAGTTATGAGTAATTACTGAAGTAAAGGTCAGTCAAACTCGGTGTACACAGTCTTTAGCAATACTTAAGTCATATTACTTATATGAGCCCCCTTGAAAACAACAGAACGAAGGATGTTTTACAGGAGTTCTTAAATATATGATATATACTTAAAAAGATACACTTAAAGTTGGGACAAATCCAAAGGAAAAGGGGGAGATTTGGAATAATTTAAGCATCAGTACTTTTGATGTTTGAAATTTTTAAGTTGACATTTCCATTAAATATTACCCTTCAGAATTTTTAACCAACTAGTGTCTCCTCCATATACAGATAAAAACCGTTCACAACAGCAAATGTAACAAACCTGACAATGCTGATTTTAAAAGTTTGTTGTTACAAAAGCAGCTTTAATTATTTTGTGTAAATAAAAAAAAGTCCTGAATAATCTTAGTATTCAGTAATTTGTGTCACTCTAAAGATAATGTTTGGATTTTAATTTTTTTTAGTAATGCTGAAATCTCCCAATAAAATTCCCCCCAATGTATTGTTTATATAAGCAAGAAACTAGTAGTACCATAATAATGATGGAGTTCGTCGTCATCTGCATTCCACGGTCCGAGGATTTCTTTCTCTCTTTTGGCCCAGTTGATGGCTTATTTCATGTGTGGTCAAGCCAATTGTGGAGGTGATGTGCTGGCTACATACTTGACAGATGAATCGAGCTAGATCTATGTCAGTGTGAAGCTTAGTGACTCTACATTTACGGTGCTCTCTCTTCTCCTCGCTGATTGCCTGTCGAGTCGCCTTGAAGGCAAGTTGTCCACAATGGATATGCTTACACCATTCTAATCTGTCAGAAGCGAGTAATCTCCGGTTACAGAGTGGAATGCAAAGGACATTCTTCATTTGATCTTTGAATCTCCATTTTAGTCTGACGCCTTTCTGGTATACGGTCTCACACCCATACAAGAGTGTGGTCACAACCACTGCATTGTAGATCACTACCTTGGTTGTCCTGGTGAGTCCATTGTTCAGGAACAATCTGTAGTGCAGCTTGCTGGAAGCTGCATTAACTACACAAACCCTGTTTGTGATCTCATCCACGCATGTGGCCTTAGAGTTGAGGACACTTCCCAGGTAGCAAAATTGGTTCACTAGTTCGATCTCCCAGCTACTGACCTTGATATGGAGCTCGGGAAGTTGCCCAGGAGCTGACTGGATCATCAGTTTTGTCTTGGCTGTATTGACTTCCAGTCCAAAATGCTTGTAAGCTGATACAAAAGAGTCAGACTTATGTTAAAGTTCTTTAGGGTCGCTGTTCATGACTCCATTGTTGTCAGTATATGGTACCTTGACAGTCATTGTTAGACTTGTCCTGCCTTTTGCATTTAATCTGCATAAATTAAACAGACCACCATCAAGACAATCATGTATTGTAACTCCTGGACATGGGTCAGGGAGGGTGGAGATCATTGCCGCGAGATAGATTTTGAAAAGAGTTAGTGCAAGGACACAATCCTGTTTGACCCAAACACTGATCGGAAATGAAGGAGAAAGGCAGCTGAATGCAAGAACTTGAGCTGTCATGTCCTCACGGAGGGCTGCTAACATCTGAATGAAGCATGGAGGGCACGTTGGAGAACCTTCTACAGCACTTCACAAGGAAATTCATTAAATGCCTTCACTATATCGTAAAAGAGTATTCCTAGAGGCTGGAGCTGTTCGTGAGACTTTTCCTCGACTGGCCCGGTATCTGCACTGGGACTCTGGTAGAATCAATTCAGCTATAGGTACCAATTGATTAAGCAGAATTTGAGTTAGAATTTTTCCCATGGTGGGTAAGAGGGAAATTCCCTGATAGTTTGAACACTCAGAGTGGTCGCCGTTCTTGAAAATGCTGACAATGAGAGCATTTTTGAGGTTACCTGGAACAGCCTTGTTCCCATGCTTGCAGCACAAGATCGTAAACGTGAGATTTAACTGCCTGCTCGCCATGATTCAGGCCGTCTAGACCTGGGAATGGTTGTTTTTCAGTTGTCGAAGTTCCAGGCCTAGTTCCCTCATGCTGTGGTAACCGTCAAGTTCTTTGCAAATTGCGAGTTACTGAATGATATCTAGTGCATCAGGGCTGGAACTAATCAAATGATTGAGCAGTGTCACAAAGTGCTTCCTTCATGTTTTTAGGATTCTTATCTTTGTCCTAAATAAGCGAATTGCCATCCATGGATCACAGTGGACTAGATGTACTTTGGATAGAGCCATACTCTTGTCTGAGTGCTTGGAAAAAGTCTCATGTGTCGAGAATCAGCAAATTCCTGAGTTTCTGCCACCTTTTCCATCCACCAAGAGTTCTGCTTGTCATGCAGCCTAACTTGTGTCTCATATTCCAGGCATAGGTAATTTGAGTATTTACTGTTAGATTTCAAGTCTTTTTCCCATGCAGTACTTGCACGATGTTTGTTATGAATGAGATTGGAGATTTCATGATTGTTTGAATCGAACCAGTCCTGATGTTTGACAGAAGTTTGTTGTGATGTAAGATTTTACATATAACTTGATAAATGTTTTGTTTGTCTTTATTTATAATTTAGGCAAAGCAATGTAATTTAGTGTTACGTTGGTGAGAGGCATTCGTGTTTGCCCCCCAGTTTACGACTGAGTTTCTTTGTAATTTTACAACAGGATTTGGGGGATCTGTCTTAAACCAGTTTGGCGAGTGTTTCTTTGCTAAAATCTTTCTCTCATCCCCCACACAAAGCCAGGTTAGTTTAACATATGGTCTTTGGGGGGGTTGCAGGTGTTAAGATGTACTATTTCCCCACATTGGTCTGAGATATGGCTGTTTGGAATTGGCTTGTCTCAGAGGCCTTTAAGTACCATGATGTCCTATTGGCTGTAGGGGTTGGACAGAAAACCCATAAATGTGCTTGCTCAACCACATTCTCTCTCTCTCTCTCTCTCTCTAACCAACATATGATGAAGAAGCATCTTCTCTTGCTAACCTGTGATGATGTAGAAATATCTTTCTCTTGTTAACAACTGATGAAGACCATCACACCATGAACTGACAAGAACAGCACAATGAAGAGCACAGCTCAGCAGACATATTGAACAGATATGTGGCTGAAAGCTGAGCACCAATGATGCCTTAACTAGAGACATTTTAAGTAACTACAAGTCTGTGTGCCACCTGAGTTACACATCACCATTTTATCAGGTTGTATAGTTGCCAATATTCAAATGTACTTTGCATTTTGTTATTATTTATGAATACAGTAATCCCTCCTCGATCGCGGGGGTTGCGTTCCAGACCCCCCCGCGATAGGTGAAAATCCGCGAAGTAGAAACCATATGTTTGTATGGTTATTTTTATATATTTTAAGCCCTTATAAACTCTCCCGCACTGTTTATAAATATTCCCCGCAGAGTTATACAGCATAAACCCTTTGTATTCTCTTAGATATCAGGTAAGATTCATTGAAATTATGTATATAAACACACACACTGTTTATATACAGTAAAACCTAAATATTATTTTAAAGATATTGAGTGTCTCCGATATCACATATGTTACAGCCATTACGATAGACAGGTCACCAGCAATAAATACGTACATTGCAAGAAAAATAGTATACAGTAAATGTGTGTACAGTGACACTAAACGTACATACATGTAGTAAGCACTGTAAGAAGAAAATTAATTATGGTTACTCACCAACAATGACACGATGACTTGTCCGATAACAATGAGTTTAATTTTACTGCACAACAAAGGAGAGCGTTACAGCCCTTGTAAAGGAGCCACTTCAGGCAATTGTGTAGCACTGCCGTTGTTCTTCTTCTGGCAGTCTTCAATCCAAATCCCTAAAGCAGATTCCATCCAGACTACTGCCTTATTACATCCACTTACAACTCGTTTTGCACCCTGGTTAAAAGGACGCTGCAGCCGTAGATCTTATATTCCTTTCCTACTTTTTAAATAAAAAGAATCGTAGCCTTCAACAAATCCAAAACGTTTACCTTTTCGGCAATCGTTAACATCTTCTTCTTGCGCTTGGGCACGGCACCTGAAGCAGTAGCAGATTGTTTTGGAGCCATAATGAAGGGCTTGACTATGCACAAAGATAAACATTAAAGAGCACAACTCTTTACACAGCGAAGCACGTTGATGCTGAATGAGCGAGATGAGACTTCCTGGTTAAAACTGCATTCAGCACGCAGGAGCTCAACTGCGTGCTCTGATTGGTTAGCTTCTCAGTCAGGAGAACTTAACTGCGTGCTCTGATTGGTTAGCTTCTCAGCCATCCGCCAATAGCGTCCCTTGTATGAAATCAACTGGGCAAACCAACTGAGGAAGCATATACAGGAAGTAAAAAGACACATTGTCCGCAGAACCCGCGAAGCAGCGAAAAATCCGCATTATATATTTAGTTATGCTTTCATATAAAATCCGCGGTAGAGTGAAGCCGCGAAAGTCGAAGCGCGATATAGCGAGGGATTACTGTATTATCAGTAATACATTATTTTATGTGTAACTTAACTCCTGCTTGTCTTTTTACTACATCTAATTGCCTGAGGTTATAGATATAGAAGGAAAGGTGGGGATAAGTTATATACAATAATACCTTATAAACAGTGGTAAGTCTGTGAGATTAGGCATTCTAACGCTACATATTAATAATACAATAGGGGAAAGTAGAGCAGTATATATATTACTCTATCAAGATAAAACAAAGTTTTACCCACTGTTTCTGTTGCTGCTGTAATGATTGAGTTCTTAATATTTTTCCATTCTTCTTCTGGGCTGGGGGGTTGCCACTGGATGGAATTCCATCTCTTTCGACACCCTTCTTTGGTACTGATCCAAAATCATTGGATTTTGTAATTTGAGGATGTCAAAACGGGGTCTCAAAGGTTGGTTGGATCTTGTTTTCTGACATATTTTCAGGAGTAGTCTGGACCGAAAGAGAATATGATCTGTCTAGTTATCGGCTCCACGGAGAGATCAAGTGAGAAGGACATCTCGACGGTTGATGATGTAATCTATCATGTGCCAATGACCTGAGTGTGGATGCATTCATGTCATTTTACAGCTGTTCTTCTGCCTGAAGGTATTGTTTGTAATTGTCAGTTCAAATTCGGCACAGAGCTCAAGAATTCATAGGCCATTTGCATTGCAGTTTCTAACACTATGTCGTCTGAGGACATACTCCCATCTTGAGCATTAGCAATAGCTTATCTCCCTTTGGCACAGAGGGCAATGCACATCAAAGAAGCTCATAGGATTCATCCTTTGTTGACTCCTCTGCATCCACAGTTGGTGCCTATACACTTGAGGACTGTCAAGTGAGAGAAGAAGGCTGCAAATCCCTTCATTGACATGAACTGTTAAAATGTTATTACACCTGACCAGATTAGTTTTCACGGCAAATCCTACACTGTGGGTACAGGGTTCCACTGTGGGCCTGCCCTTCCAAAAGAAAGTGTAGCCTGCTCTTATTTCTTGGAGGCTTCCTTCATCTTGTTTTGCTCAGAGCTGTAACACCAATATTGTACCATTGAAGTTCATGAGTGACAAGGTTAGTTTGTCTTTCAGGACAGTTGCTTGTTTTCGAATCAAGCAAAGTTCTGACATTCCAGGGTCCGACAAGAGGTGGCCGAAAGGATGTTCATTTCTTATGTACACTATTATCATTAGTTATTTTAGTAGAGTGAAAATCAGTCTGATCAGCAAACTTCAGCAGTATTCTTGCCACAGACAGCATCTTCAACAGGAGGAGAGTAGAATGTGATGCTCAGTTAGTATGGTTACAGCCAGACCACATTTACAGGTGATTTTATACATTCTATAATAATATTTTTACTGATGGCATCTGACTGCTTTGAAACTTGAAGAATTCCTTGCAGTTGTTCCAGGCATGGTTGTAGTTTTAGGCCAAATCTTTGTGGGACTAAGTTAATTTAGCAACATGAATGTTGGGCATCATTTCTGATTGTTATGAATACATATCTAAAGTACCATTAACGGCATTGTGCTGTGAATACACTTAACTTGAGCATTCACAGTTTTCATACTCTTTCTCTTCATGTTTAGCATTTGTTTGCTCAGATGTTGATGTGCTTGCTGCTTCCCTAGCAGCTCTTCTTTTCTCTACCTTAGCAGCCCGCTTCTTCTCTTCTTTCATTGACATCTTTTTGTGTTAAAACTGATTAAGTCAGTGTTTGTGTTGCAATTACTTAGTACATTTCTTTTAATTTTTCACTTAAGCTGGCACTTAAGTCTTCAGTCTGCCTCAAGAATGATTTAAGATATGAAGAGGTAGGGGAGTGACGGCGAAGGTGATAGGGATGAGAACGGCGCCTGTGTGCATGCGCCTTCCCGCCCGCCCTGCTGGCGGCTACTGAGAGTTGATTCTACAATAAAAAAATAAAAAGAGGAATAACCTTGGAGGTCAATCATCACCCTGAAAGTGGATAGTAGACATCACGTAGTATATGTGTACTAAATTTCAGGTCAATAGTTCAAACGATTTGCGAGCTACAGGTGATTTAAAATCCTGGACAGACAAACGAACAGCCACGGTAGCATATTATATATAAAGATATACTCAATTTGATGTATCTGAGTAATTTAAAGGTCACTTTTTGCTGATATGATAACTGTTACCTTGGGAACACTTGACTCATGGCTTCTGGACCACAGAACACACTTTGACAACCACTCATATAACTTTCCAGCCTGCTCTGCCAACATAATGTTTTAGCTAAAATTAGTCAGTTTCTTACCTACTTAATATCCATTCATAAACTATCTTAAGAGAGATTAACCATCACTCACAGTGTGCAAATATTATGCTTGGTTGATTTGGTTCTGGAAAGCCAAGTTTATTTATTTAGATTTTGAAGACCGTGAGGAGACCACTAGCAGAATTAGCGCTACTATGAGAGAAAGCTTGGCAAGCCTTGCCGTTCATTCAGTGTATTTTTCCCATTTCAGGCCAGTTTAACTTCAGGTTTTTCAGTAGTTGATAGATTAACCCATTTAAAAGTTATGAGCATAAGCCTACTGATGGTGATATTGTTTTATTTAGGCAGTGAATATATGAATGCAGGATATGATGAAGCTGTTAAAAGCATAACATTACATGAAATCGTCAAGGCCCAGTTTTAGAATGATATTGACAGTCTTACATACAGTATTAAATTATTTGCAATATTACTTATGTGTTTGGGGAAAGTGTTGGCCCATTAATGTGTTTTCAGGGACAAAATTGTTTAACTTGGGGGTATTTTTGTATTTTATCTCTGACTGTTTCTGTGTTTCAGTATTCATTAGGCAATTGTTCAGAGAATAGCAGGTTAAGTATAAAAGTTATCTAACACAGAAAAAGGGGTTTCAGGCCCAAATATCAAAAGAACATGGGTTTGTTTTTTGCAAGAATGTCAAAAAACTAATTAAATTTACCTCCCAAAGCTAACTCTAGCAAGTGTGTCTCTTCTTATGGAAACCACAGCCCTGTTCATGCTGTAGAATGTGTGTACTTTGTTTGGCCAAGAGAACTACAGGAAAAATCTATATCTAGGTAAATTGGATCAATCACCATTAGATTATACTGAACTGCTAGTTACTGTATCAGTTTTCTTACAAAATTTTGTGGCCGGTACCATTATAATAGTGGGCTATACAGTATACCCACTATTATGCTGACTCTTGTGGAATTTGCTGGGATTCACAACAAAACCAGGGCTCAACTTAAACTTTTAAAAGTGTTTGCCATTAGTTTAGCAACCAGGCACCACCTTTTGGTTGTTAAAACTGAAAATATGGATGCCATTTTTAACATTCTGTAATTAGAGTAATTAAGATGCTATTACAATTATATGTCAGCTTGCTTTACCTGCTACTTTACGGCATTTCAATATGAACAGCTATCATTTAACACCCATTCCTTGTGTCGCATGGTTTGTTCAGATGTTGACCACAAGGATTGAGGTAGAATAATTCAGTTTATTGAGCAATTGTTCAAAGTGGTTTTTATAGCTAAAAACACTTCTTAACTGGCATTGGCAATTAATTCCAAGATGGTAATTTTTGAAATGACATACATCATCTGTCATTTACTTAAAGTGTACTGAATAGGAATCTTCCTATCATATAATCTTGCTTTCATGTAATACTGTGCACCAGCAAATTAAATTAAACTATTTAAACAAATCTAAATAACCAGAGTTGGCTTTAGCAAGCCATCCTTGAACCAACATAAGCATCATTGTAAGGATTCCTTAAAGGTGGCATCTAATCATCAGAAATTAAAATTATATTATTAACATGGTACAATTTGATATATTATCAATGCATTGCAGAACGTGGACTTGTATAGCAAATGTCATGGTCATGTAAATGAAAATGTAACAATCTATATATACAGTATACTGTACTTTAATGTAAAATAAATCTAACAACAGAATGAAACTGAACAATGTCAATTGATTTTGATAAAAAGAAGCATTTCAGGTTTATCACGGGACAGTATTTCTTTTCACATCAAGTAAATGAAAAGCTGGAGACAACAATGGTTTTTGCTGTCTGTACTCTTGCATGGTTTAGAAAAATATGCTTAAACTGCTTTCACAAGAGGGAGGAATGTCCCATATTGGTCTGTCAGTACATAGGGATTGTTCATCTCTAGGCTACAGTGGTTCTGATATATAGGTTTGTAGTTGTAATGCTGCAGATCTGCTCCGAATGTGAACCTCCTTCAAACTGTTCTCCAGTGTCTAGGAATAAATTGCAGATAGAGGACTTGGAGACGTTTACTCTAATGATCCTTTTGGGTCTCATCTCTACCTGCTCACCTTTTACATTGTTTTTTCCTAAAATATTCAGCAGCCTTTCTGTGGCTTTTTCCTTTAATGGGTTTATGAAATATCCATTCTTGTTTCTTTTATTCCAATAAAAGAATGTTAATTGTTACTAGTAAAATATATTGGTGTTTAATATTTTTAACATTGCAGTAGTTTGAAACAAGGAATGAAAAAATGTTTTAAAAATGCCATTTTTACTCATACATAATGAAAGTTGTTGAAAGTCTGCATATTCTGCTGTTTAATGTAATTTTAAATGTCTTCTTAAATTGTTAGCACTTTTACTGTGGTTCCATCACGGCTGACCTTTTCCTGGCACATGTTGCTCTTAGTGTATCTTTCATATTCACACACTGTTTTTTTTTTTTTTTTTTTTCTTCTAGCACTTTAAGTCTGTCTCTTTAAAGAAGATGTTTAATCTTCCTTTTATAAGCACAAACAGCTCAAATAGCCTTGCTTGATGGCCAGTCGGTACAATTTTTTAGAACTTGATTTATCTGGATAAAGGAAAGCAAGGACGTCCTGCACACATCAATGCAATTTACAATTTATTTTAATCTTAAAATTAATTAGCGATTTTGGCAACTTACATATCGATCTGCCGGTTACGCATAATGAGTTACAAAAGGCCAAGAATTGGTTTCTAATTACTTGAACATGGCAACTGTTAATGTTGAGCCCTATGAGGCTCGTTTGAAGCAAGTTAGTGTGAATGACCTTGTTGACAAGGTACCTTGACTGTAATTTTGGTTTAGTGTTTCTAGTTTTGACAGTTGGTTGTTTTTGTCTGTTTGTGGTTTTCTGACCCTTGTCTGTCTTTAGACTGAAATTTTTTTCTGCCTCTTGTATCTTGCCATTTTTTCTGTCTCGCCCAACGTCACTAGCTACAGTATCTTATTATTTGCAAGGTGTTCATAACAAATACATAATTTAATTTCTTAGCTGTCACCTGATTCTTTTCCTGAATTTGCCTGGTAACAAGGTTTGAAGCTGTTCCTCTCTTCCTAATAAACTGCATCTTGCCAACTTTCTTTGGGATATTGAATATTTACTCTAGCACACTCTCTTCTTTACCTGCTGAAATACTTTGATTGCTTGATATAATCCACACTCTTCTGGATCATCATTTGATTTTTAGACTAGAATGAGCACATTTCTGTTTTTTCAGAAATCCTACTGTAACACACAAAGGGGTTGCACAGGTCTGTCAACCATTTAACTCCAGGATCTTACTTTGCCTTTGGTATTTCTGACACAGCTCCAGGAGTTTGACCCCTTGCTTTACTCATATTCCCCTTCATAAGCAACTTCATGAATACCTCATTCACATATTTACAAGTAGGGCCTTCTGTTATTTCACAACAAACCTCATTATCAAACTTGTTCTCTTAATTCAGCCACTTTTTCTCCATGTATGTCTTCCATTTACCCTTAATCCACCATGATGTTCCCTTCAAAATTTTCAACTGATTCACTCCTACTACATTATTTTATTCTTTTGGCATTTGTTTTGCAATTTCCAACAAATTCCTTTTTTCTTTTAGTCTGCACCTCACTAGCAAACACATGCTTCTTAGATTCTTGTGCTTTGGAACTGTGTTTTTAGCATTTAATTTTGCTTCATTATTCTTTACCTTTTTGCCTTTTGTCTTCATTCTATGCCACTCCTACAGTAATAGCAGCTCTTGTTCTTCTCAGAGGAATTCTCTACATCAGCATTCCACCACCACATCTGCATTTTGCCGCTGCACACCCATTGTTAAATTACAGATATCTTTTTCAAACAGTCTACACCATCTCCCACTTGTCATTCACAGCTCATGCCTCAGAAAGCTCTTATTCCTGCTGCAGAGACCTCAGTAAATGTACTTCTCAAACTCTCCTCCAGTTCCTTTACATTCTTACAATTTTGTTTATGCCTCTGAGTGAAAGATCTCCTAAAACTTAGCAATATTGTTCTCCACAGATCATTTTTACATTTTTTTACAATGCCCAAATTGCCTTGTCTCACCATAATTAGTCTATTGTGTCCTATAAGCCACCAAATCTGAATGTTACCAACTTATTTTCCTCCTTTTTAAACATGGTGTTGTACACAACTATTTCTATCACATCACCAAACTTTAGAATTCTTTTCACATTCAATATTACTTGTACTGAAGCAAAAAACCCCATGGACTCCTCAATAGCCATTAGCTATGGCTCCACCGTGCCCATTCAGTTCAACCACACAATGCAATAAAATCCCCTGAGGTACAGTACTTCAGACTTCACCCTGGCTAACCCGTCCTAAACCTAATTTTTTCTTTGTCATTTCTGCTAACTTGTGGAGCATATGCTGAGACCATATACAGTCGTTTTCCAAGAATTATGACCAAATAGATCTAGGAGTATTTTAAATATGTGAGGAAATAGTTTTATACAAATCATTGTGTCTTAAAATACTATTTTGAGAAAATGTGAGGCTCTAAATTGTTTTTGTCAAGTTCTGAATATAATACAGAATACATTAATGTTAAAATTGCATCACAATGTAGGTAGAAGTAACAAAATGCTGTAAGATTTCTTGCATATTAGAAACTAGCAAAATACCCGCGATTTGCACCGGCGAAGTACTGCCTTAAAATTTTTATTAAGAAGAAAATTAAACCTTTTTAAACTGAGGGAAAATATACCAATAATTATTTGTTAAGGATCTTTTTGTATACCACATTGTCATTTCGGCCCTCCGGTTGTAATATGACCAAGCTGTGCGCTGAGCTTACTCTTGAGCATGCAACGTACAGTTGGCCATGTGAAAAGTAATCTTGTTTCAAATCTCACAGCTTGGATTGCTGCTGTCATAATCGGTTTGAGTTTCATGGTTTGTTTCAATTACGACAGTATTTGCAGGACTTGTGTTGAAGTGACATTCGGCATCTGTCAAGCGTCGTAAGCATACAACCGGTTTCATCGATAACTTCACATCCAGCTTTTGAGAGTTTAAACATTCATAAACATCAAAGTGTCCACTACTGTAATTGTCACCTGTGAATCTAAGATGTTTAAGAGGCACTGGCGGTTGTCGAAAGGTGTAAAATATTTGGCCATTTTGGTACACCTGAAAGCGACAACCGAACAATTCAGTGGCAGCCATCAACTCACATGCAGAACCATTGGTGAAGGACTTAAGCATTTCACTCTTATAGTGCTCCTGTGTAGTATAATTATCTCCTGTACTGTCATCAGTACACAACTTGAACCTGTCCCAGTCATTCAATATATAAGACACAATGTTCCTCCGGATATCAAGAGTGAGCCTGATATGGCCGTGCAATATGTAACACAGAGAATGGAAAAGGCAGGTGCCATCTCTGGGCATGGAAACCACTCGGTAAGTGGCGGTTCTTTGATCGATGGTGATCACCTCGATAGACATGTTAATGGGGGTATGGTTCGAACGATAAAGGAAATGGGTACCTGAACAATGTAAAGTAAGTCTAAAATACTTACACAATAACTATAATCGTAATAAACGAACAATAAAACAGCGGAGAAGCCGTGGATTAATTAAAAAGGCTGTAGTTATCAGCAGGGAGACGTGAATCCCGTGGCGAAGCAAGGAAGGGAATGTAGAGACCGGAGCGACAGACGGCCTTATATGGGCAGGCAGCCAACAACGTGGGAGGTGTTGGGATGGGGGCACCCAACGCCACCTCACACGGTGACCGAGCTGCAGGTTATGGACGTATATATGTACGTAAGTAGGATTCAGTTAGTGTTGGGAACCCGTGTACCAAATTTCTTGAAGATGGGCCCATAAGATACAAAGACCGTTGGAAAGTTCAACATGGCGGCCGACAGTGGCGTCATACCGCCGAAATAAGTACATACATTGGTTTCGGTTAGCGCAGGGAAGCCATCTAGCAAAGGGTCCATCTGTGCCTTTGTTGCATCTCATTTGCCATGAAAAGTTTGCAGGTATATAGAGCCTATCTTGGTGATGTTGGGTTCAGGATGGAGTGTGGAAATACTACATTCATGACCATTTCTGACAGTTTACCTGGTTGAAGGTTTAACTTCATATTAAGGTTGTAGCGAAACCTTACATTTTTTCAGTCCATAATTTTGCATCACAATTTGAATCCTGAGAGTGTGCGTCTTGGGAATTGCAGGTCTGACATTGTGGTCAGCAGCACAGGAGCGCCGCAGGGGACTGTACTTTCTCCGGTCCTGTTTAGCCTATATACATTAGACTTCCAATACAACTCAGAGTCCTGCAATGTGCAAAAGTTCGCTGATGACACTGCTATCGTGGGCTGCATCAGGAGTGGGCAGGAGGAGTAGTATAGGAACCTAATCAAGGACTTTGTTAAACGGTGCGACTCAAACCACTTAGACCTGAACACCAGCAAAACCAAGGAGCTGGTGGTGGATTTTTGGAGGCCCAGGCCCCTCCCGGAACCTGTGATTATCAGAGATATCTGTGTGCAGAGGGTACAGACCTATAAATACCTGGGAGTGCAGCTGGATGATAAATTAGACTGGACTGCCAATACTGATGCTCTATGCAAGAGAGGACAGAGCCGACTATACTTCCTTAGAAGGCTGGCATCCTTCAAAATCTGCAATAAGATGCTACAGATGTTCTATCAGACGGTTGTGGCGAGCGCTCTCTTCTATGCGGTGGTGTGCTGGGGAGGCAGCCTAAAGAAGAGGGATGCCTCACACCTGGACAAACTGGTGAGGAATGGCAGGCTCTATTGTAGTCACGGAGCTGGACAGTTTGACATCTGTGGCAGAGCGACGGGCGCAGAGCAGGCTCCTGCATCCACTGAACAGTGTCATCACCAGACAGAGGAGCAGCTTCAGCAACAGCAAAATATTTTTTGGTATATTTGATCATGTCTACTGTAGAAATGCTATAATGGTAAAATATAAGAAGGTGTTATGCACTGTGGAATGCATACAGTTTAACAGTCATGAACAAACTTTTGCTAATTAAAGGTAAATGCAGTTTGTGAGTACCAGTAAATAATTACATATTGTTTGTTAAAGGAGTGATTTCTAATATTTGATGATTTTTGTAAGATTTCTTTAGTCCTGATTCCCATGATACTAAGTGTCACAAAATTAAATTGACTGTGGGTGCTTGCAGTTCCGGTGATATAGTTGAAAAGATTGTGTAGCAACTGGCAGCTGAGTCTCACTATTAACCTTTTACATTCAAATACTTCATATATGTAGCAAAAATAGCTTTATATTAGTGTTATTTGATTTTGTTAATAACATTTGTTTTCACAAACTAATTTGTGTTTAATAACACATTATTTTGTAATTTAAAAGGGTCTGCAGTATGCCATTATGTCTTCTCTTCTTCAGTTGGAGTTGTTAAAAAAAATCCATTTTGATTTCTGGCATTAATTAAGTGAGTAGGTGTTCTTTATCTTTGCACCTGTGGGGGACTGGAGGTCAGCTATAAGCCTCTATGTGACCATCTGTGCTAATAGGAAATAGCTTGATGATCTGGAAGCATGCATATTTACAATCTTGCAGTGTCCATTAACTTGAACTTGCAGAATGTAATGGTTAACATAAAATTAAAAACAAAAAAAAAAAAAACTTTTTCAAATATGTTACATAAATAAGACATTTTCCATCCAGCCATCTGTCCATCTGTTTTCAAAACGGGTTATGGCATTCGGGAGCCAGACATTATTTTGGCAGTAGCAAGCACAATGTTGAAATACAGCCACCTTCTCCTAAAGTAGTATACTTTATAGATTTAAGACTTGCCTACCTGCTTAATCCAATGCATAGTTTTACAGAATTGGGTACACGTTTAGACTTTGTCAGTATGATGTATTACAGATGAGAACCCATGCAAACAAAGAAAAAGAGAATATATGGAATCAGTACAAAAGACACTTGAACCTGGAACTAAACTGGATGCCAACTTCTTTCAATATTGCAGTTCATCTTATGGTGACAGATTGCTGCCTTGGATTTAGTTACCAAAAATGTTTTTTCTGCTGTGACGAAAACATGTACAGTACTGTCTATCAACCTTGTGACCACTTGAGATGCTCAACCAACCAATACATACAATCTTAAGAAAAGTTTTCATGGAATTCCATTATTACTATCTTTTTAACATAACACATTAAGCAAGGCCCTACTCTTTTCCATTTCATGGAACTGGCCTCTTTTTCCTGATATGAACTGGAGTCTTTCTGATATATTTATCAGGCTTATTTGAGGCTTTTCCCTCGGTTTACAAAGTAAGGTCCCCCCATTTTACTTTGAAATATGTACCAGGCTAATCCTCAACCCTTCCAGAGTTTTGCTTACTACAGGAGTAAAAGGATTAATTATACCAGTCCAATTCTCATATGACCAGAAGTGATATCTTGGAACTGCACCACCTGTTTTTTATGAGGTGTATTACCTCTTGCTGTCTACCAGTTCCTTTCTGGGGTATGTCTTTTCCTGCACTGAGAGAGAGGAGAACACTTTGAGAGTACTTTGTCTTTTCCCATTTGGTTTTCCGTGGGCTACCAGGTCAGACCTTCCCAGGAAATGAAGCAAATTGTAACAGCATTTAACAAAGAGATACAATTCAACATACTTATAAGCAACAAAAAGTTTTTTTTTTCTTTTTTGGATTTTTTTTGTGTGCTTAAAGTGTATACTGTAGTAGTAACATTATATAGCAAAATGTGTATGTGTTGTTATATGAAGAATGTTCCACCACACTCAGAATAAAGTCAGGAGGGCAAAGAGAATAAAAAAATGATGTGCTAATTAAAAATAAATCACAAAATGAGTGGATAAGCATAGTGATAAAGTGCAAGTAAAGAATTTAAAAAATGCTGCTTCTTTTGATCTCCCTATCTTATATTGTTCTTTAACAGCTATCTATTAGATGGAGTTTCTTGCCCACTTAATAAGTAGAAAAGAACACTCCTTTTCTCATTGGTTGTCTTTTTCCCTTTTTATTTGAAAAATAAAACATTACAATAGAATACATCTAAATATAAAAATGAGATCAACATAGTGGATGCAACAGACATCGCAAAATCAATATGTAAAACTCAACGTCCAGCTCCAAAAGAGTCTCATGTAAGATTGTTCTTTATTCTGTATATGAGGAAACAGCAAGTATTGTAAAAAAAAAAAAAGTTAAACATAGATCTGGCCTGCATGTTTAGAATTTTATTAAGTTCTTGTAATGTTTTTGAAAAAGGTTTTAACAGATCCTCTATAAGATACTTTTTTTCTAATTAAGATAATATAGTACATCACTTTCCCACTGAAGCTATTGAAGGTGTAGTGGGATTTGCCTAGATGAGCAAATTCTTGTCATTGATGATGTTGTCCTCTTTTTCCTGTCAGTGAGCCTTTGCCCAAGCTTCTCACCTGACTTAAAACATAATAAGCATTCAGCCACAAAACAGCTTCACTTCCTAGCCAAGGTTACTTCTGGCCAAGCCATTGCATAATATCTGCAGTTAAGTTGACACCACCTAATGCTTTGGATGCTTATATTTAAAACACCCTGTAGCGGTCCTTAATGCCTCTTCATTTCTAAGCCTTCAGTAGTCTTTAAAATACGCAGTTCCCAAGATAGTTTTGGGGATACTTGCCTTAATGAGTTAACAACTTTCTACTCCTTCTTCTAGTCAAGAATAGTAAATTGCTATCTAACAATCTGGAGGTCAATGACTTGCCTCCTGTTAGATTCACATTTTAAAAAGCCAACACATTCATATTACTGGTGACTTTAAGTCAAGTAATTCTCCTGTTCAGCTAGAAGTGGCTATAGCCTCTTGTTGACGTGAGTTGCTTACCATCTAGTTGTTATGCTCCTGCCACTCTAAACTATAAAAATGTGCAGGCCTGAAAACACAACACAAGACCTGCTCTCTTCACCATGGTATGCAAAAAAGGAGCATGGCTCACCACATCCGACAGCATAGACTCAAACTTAAAAATAAGGCTTGTGGCCTGCACAGGTCCAAAAATGGGTGAAATGCTTTTAAAGTTCAAAATTGCCACACTGGGAGGAGAGGAAAAGTATAAAACCTGTGGTTCAAGTACAGACCAAAATTTAAACAGGAAAAGCAAGACAGGAACAAAAAGAAAATGAAAACCTAAAAGCAAACACATTACACAAAAGCCAGAAATAATTCCATAAAACAAATGCAGGAGTTAAAACTAAGAAATCCAAAAATTGGAAAGAAGCCCAAATCAAAAGCAATGCTGAAGCTGCTGTATAATTGCTGGGGCCAGCTGTTTTACTAGATGGCCCAGCCTTATTAGGCTTTACATACAGGAAACAGGGCAGATAATAAAAATACAGTATGTATTAATAAGACTGACAATAATTACTGCACAATATGATATTCAATAAACCAAACTCTGGATAAAATGAATAGTGTTTGGACGGTTATTACTTTAGCAGGGATTGAATTTTCCTGTTGTCACAACAGTGTAACAAAATAAATAAAAAGAACAGAAATGAAAATGGTCAAAATAGTGAAAAATGGGTTGTAACTAAAAAAAACTACTAATAAGAAATCCAGCACCAAAATTGATATGCAAACTAAGATTGTAATCAGAAGTGAGAAAGCCAGATTTGTACCCATAAAGAACTGAAACACACAAAGCAAAGAGTTTTTATTTTTATTGTCCAAATCATGGATAGTGAGTGACATTCCATAACAACACATCCCATGAAATAGTATTGCCTAAAGATGAACCAGAGGGGAGTTACAGAAGATAAATGACCTAAAATTAATAATGTAAACTTTTACCCATGAGAAGAAAAAAACACTAAGACCATTTAGTAATATTATATAAAGCAATCTATACTAATAAAAGGCAAAGCCCTCGCTGACTCGCTGACTCACTGACTCACTCACTCACTCATCACTAATTCTCCAACTTCCCGTGTAGGTAGAAGGCTGAAATTTGGCAGCCTCATTCCTTACAGCTTACTTACAAAAGTTAAGCAAGTCTCATTTCGAAATTCTACGCATAACAGTCATAACAGTCGACAACGTTCGCCATGTTGAACATTATTATTTATGGCCCCATCTTCACGAAATTTGGTAGGCGGCTTCCCTGCGCTAACTGAAATCGATGTACATACTTATTTCGGTGGTATGACGCCACTGTCGGCCGCCATATTGAACTTTCCAACGTCACTAATTCTCCAACTTCCCGTGTAGGTAGAACGCTGAAATTTGGTACTTATTTCGGTGGTATGATGCCACTGTTGGCCGCCATATTGAACTTTTCAATGGTCTTTGTTACTTATGGGCCCATCTTCAAGAAATTTGGTACGCGGGTTCCCAACGCTAACTGAATCCTACTTACGTACATATATACGTCCATAGCTTGCAGCTCGGTCACCGTGTGAGGCGGCGTTGGGTCCCCCATCCCAACGCCTCCCACGTTGTTGGCTGCCTGCCTATATAAGACCGTCCGTCGCTCTAGTCTCTACATTCCCTTCCTTGCTTCGCCACGGGATTCACGTCTCCCTGCTGATAACTACAGCCTTTTTATTTAATCCACAGCTTCTCCGCTGTTTAATTGTTCATTTATTACGATTATAGTTATTGTTTAGGTATTTTAGACTTACTTTACATTGCTCAGGTATCCATTTCCTTTATCATTCCAACCCCCATTACCATGTCTATCGAGATGATCACTATCGATCAAAGAACTGTCACTTACCGAGTGGTTTCCATGCCCGGAGATAGCACCTACCTTTTCCATTCTCTTTCTTACATATTGCACGGCCATATCAGGCTCACTCTTGATATCCGTAGGAACATTCTGTCTTATGTATTGAATGACTGGGACAGGTTCAAGGTGTAGACTGATGACAGTACAGGAGATAATTATACTACACAGGAGCACTATAAGAGTGAAATGCTTAAGCCCTTCACCTATAGTTCTGCATGTGAGTTGATGGCTGCTGCTGAATTGTTCGGTTGTCGCTTTCAGGTGTACCAAAATGGCCAAATATTTTACACCTTTCGACAACCGCCAGTGCCTCTTAAACATCTTAGATTCACAGGTGGCGATTACAGTAGTGGACATTTTGATGTTTATGAATGTTTAAACTCTCAAAAGCTGGATGTGAAGTTATCGATGAAACCGGTTGTATACTTACAACGCTTGACAGATGCCGAATGTCTCTTCAACACAAGTCCTATAAATACTGTCGTAATTGAAACAAACCATGAAACTCAAACCGATTATGACAGCAGCAATCCAAGCTGTGAGATTTGAAACAAGATTACTTTTCACATGGCCAACTGTACGTTGCATGCTCAAGAGTAAGCTCAGCGCACAGCTTGGTCATATTACAACCGGAGGGCCGAACTCACAATGTGGTATACAAAGAGATCCTTAACAAATAATTATTGGTATATTTTCCCTCATTTTAAAAAGGTTTAATTTTCTTCTTAATAAAAATTTTAAGGCAGTACTTCGCCGCTGCAAAGCGCGGGTATTTTGCTAGTAAACTAATATTGCCGCATATATTTTTCTCTGAGAATGTTGCAAAACCAGGAAGGTAATTTTCTAATTGGCTCAATCACAATTTTCAGCCAGATTTCATCTCTGTTCTAAATATTGATGCCACTGCCTCTTGTTTAGATGTTTGCCGGGACTTCTGCTATCTAGTAATCTTACTCACATGTATTGCCTTTCCAGTTTTTCCCTTTTAGCTAGTGTAGTTCTTGGACTTCCCAGATTGTATATATGATATACTTATATAAGAACTGCAGGATTTATTCATGTCACCTTGAAGTTTCTATTTGACAAATTGTAAAGCCTGAAATTTTATTTAGTGTATACAATATATCACAATGAATTTCAGAACTCCATGCCAACTCTCTTTCAGAGAGCAAATGTATTATTTTGGGAAATACAATAACAAGCATGTGCAATACTTTAGGATAACTTCAGCTAGGTGTAGGAAAAAATCACATTATTGTAAAATATTTTAACTATTTAAATATTGACTATTTCAGTTGATCCTGGTGTAAGGTATTTATATGTATTTTTCAGACTGACGTGTATTAAAAAAAATACAAGTGTACAATAACAATATGAGGGGGGACCTTGTACTAGACTGCCCTCTGCATCATTTGGCCTAGTGGCATACTTGGGGAAAGGTTTGTAAGGTCACTGTAATTCTTTTTTTTTTTTTTTTTGAGCCTCTTTTACCATCTTCATCAATTTTGTGATGGCAGACATGAAAAAAAGAATATGTTTGCCTCAAGTTCTATTTCCTTTTGGGGAAAACAGCAGCAGAAGCTGTCACAATGCTTTGAGAGGCTTTCAAAGAAGAAGCTTTAAGCCAGGCAAGGGTTTTTACCTGAAAGTGCTCAAGCGATTGTGTGATGCAGTACGGAGAAAACAACCTTCTGCATCACAACAATGCTTCCGCCCACACAGCATTGAGTGTGTGGTAGTTTCTCATGAAAAATGGGATGACAACTGTTTCCTATCTCTCCCTACCCAAAGGACCTTGCACACTGCAATTTTTTTTCTTATTTCCTAGAATGAAGAGGGACCTTAAAGGAAAGTGTTTTTAGGATGTAGAGGAGGTCAAGAAGCAAACGACAGAGGCACAGAAGGGTATCACTTTGAAAGAGTTTCAGAACAGCTTTGAACAATGGAAAAAGTGGTGTGACAAGTATATTGTGTCTCAGGGAGAGTATTTTGAAGGTTATTAAGTTTTGGAAATGTTTTGAGAAAAAAATTCTCATTATTTTTTGGTCCCCCTTCATATATAAACTATTTTGTGAAAATACAGGTTGTCCCAAAAAGAATATCAGAGTTTTAAAGAGCTGTAGCTTGGCACCCATTTATCGGAGACTGCAGAACAACCTAGTGGCATCTTGAGGAATTAATCTAGTTTCATTTCGTATATAAAAAAAGAATATCAGAGTTTCAAAGAGCTATATTTATTGAATTATACAAGCATATACAAAAACCATTATATTCACTTGTTTCCCACATTGTCTATAAATGTACTATGTGCCCCCCACAAGTAACTGTAAACAATATCGAGGTGGTATTCAAATTCCTGCCAAACTCTCTCTAACATATCAGGATTGACGTTCTGAATGGCAGCTGTTATCTTCTCCTTCATTTCATCCAAAGTTGTAGGCATTGGTGGTTGGAACACTAATCCTTTGATGTATCCCTAAAGGAAAATGTCACATGGGGTGATAGCTGGGGATCTTGGAAGCCAATGGTGGAGTGACAAATCTTGATTCCCAGATCTTCATATCCAACGTTGGAGATAGGTCTCATTTAGGAAATGCCGCACTGGAAGAGACCAGTGAGGTGGTGCTCCATCTTAATTGGTCTCCAAATTTTGCCGGATGAAAAAAACTCAACTCGACACGTCATATCCCCTCGTCTAAGGGCCTGAACTAACTGCAGACGATATGGTTTCATAACCAACCGGCATCGGAGAATTCTCCATAAACTTAACTTTGGTATCTGTAACTCATGACTTGCTCGTCAAACTGATTTCGATGGGCTCTGAGTGAACGCAGTTTGCACTCGGGTGACATTCTCAGCAGAGGAGGAAGTTCGAAAACGCCTGGTGCTTTTACCTTTGCAGATACACCCAGTATCCTGGAATTGCCGGTACCATTGATGGATGTTATTGTCATTTGGAGGATCAGTCCCATATTTTTGACGAAATGCCCGCTGCACAGTAACAACCAATTGAGTTCTGGTAAATTCGCAAAACGCAAAAAGCTTTTTGTTGTGGCACAGCCATAACTGCAAACGTAACTAATCAAAACAATCGAAACTTATTAAAAAATTGTTAGCTTTTTGATAAGCACTAGCACCATCTACTGGCAACGAAATGAAACTAGATTAATTCCTCAAGACGCCACTAGGTTGCTCTGCAGTTTCCGATGAATGGGCGCCAAGCTACAGCTCTTTAAAACTCTGATATTCTTTTTGGGACACCCGGTACATAAACACTTGTAACAGTGCTGATTCCTTTACATACACACTGTATGCAAAATACACCAGTAACACACAGCCCTTAATAATGAAGAAAGTACAGTCCAAGATAAGTGCAGTTATTATTATACGAATTTTGACAAAATGTTATTAATGTTATGTGAGCTGTAGAAGATGGGCAAAAACCAGATCCAGTAGGAAAGTGAAATCGTTTGTCCTACCACCATGTATGCTGTTCTGATGGATTAAAGTGTTGCTTCTTTTTCACTTACTCATGTTACTGCTGCTGCAACTGACAAAACCTGGAATAGAACATGGCTTTTTTCTGTTTCCGCTCACCATTTTGGTACACAGACTTTAAAACACACTGTCATTCTTCATACTTAGAATGTGTTATGAGGACCCACCCACCACTAACACTGCACAAATTCATACCAATATCTTACCTATAGTCTTGTTTAGTGGTCAGCATTGCTATTTACCACTAGTAGCCAAAAAAAAAAAACAAAGAAAAAAAAACAATAAACATGACCTTGTGCCAAAGCACTTTTTAAATTATGTTATGCAGACTGTATGTTGCATATCCAAGACATTTGTTAATGTTAGAGGTTTTCTAATTGGCAAAGAGTTACCAGGATAGATGTTTCAGGAGACATACCTGAAAAGGGTTCATTTTTTAAAAGAGGAGCCCACACTAGTAACTAAGTAGTTGCTACAAGTGCCAGTGGGGGTAAACATCTGCCAAGGGGCAGTATACCATCTTTATTTAGATGGTGTGCAGGAAGAAAGTGCTCCATGGGCACAGAGGTTAGTAAATCTCTTAGGGGGTTATTGGAAGGCAAAGCAAACTCCCCAATCTGTGTTGTTTACTTTAAAGAATACAGACTCTGATCATCCTGGGAATGATTACATTGTATACATTTTATCATACTGTAAAATAATATTCAACAAAACGTTTAAATGTAAAATTACTTAATTTAACTGATATTCAGAATTTGTTTATTTGAAGATAATCTATGATTTGTTAAAAAAAAACTTTTGTTCTTTTGACATGCTTCAATTTGTAGTATGGATAATAATTTAACATAAATTTAGATGAGCAAGGAATTTTAATTTTAATAAACCTGAAATGATTTACTTGTTATTTTTAAAATTGTAAGTTGTGTTTTCAGGAGTAAGCAACCTAATAATTGAATGTTGTTAAGCTTGTTTTTTAACTGATATATACAGTACATATTCTGTATGTTGTTGGATTCTGGGATATCATGTGTTTTACTGTTTATTGAATAATGTGTGCATTAAAGTTTGATGCCATTTATAAGACGGTTATAAAATTGGACATCCACCACAAATTATTATTTAAATAGTTGTTTTATTCTCTGTCCCCTTACGTATAATACATCAAAAAGCTGTACAGAATGAGGAGCCAGTCTTGAAATATTCTAAAAAGCAAGTAAATTAATTGCACACATTAATATGAATTAATAAATTATATGCTTCCCCTAAGAAATGTTCTAATAATTGTGAAAGAATGTTTAAAGTATGATGAAAGAAATTAATAGAATAAATTACTCATATTAATATTTATGCATTTGCTTATTGGATTATAGCAACTAAAAATACATACCTCCTGCATCTTTAAAGCTTTGCCATCTGATCCTGTTTCATAAGGAGAGGAAGTTGAATCCCACTATTAAACATCAGGCACTATAGGAAGTCACTCAACAGGGGACTGAAAAACATTTTAATAATGATCATTAATGCTTAGAAGATATGTACAGTAGTGCTGCGTGGACGATCATATATTCAAATTAGAGCCTTTGCACTGTCACTGTTCACATCCACCTTGTATCAAAAAATGTAATTTTATGAGGCATTGTAAGGCTCTTTATTTTCTCCTTTATTTGTGTGCTTCAACAGTAAATCATTTGTACATTAGCAGTCAAGTACAAATTGCAGAAGTTTAGTTTATACATAAAACGTATTATAGAGGTTTTTGCCATTTAGTGACCTTTCAGTATACTTTATAATTTAGTTTTTTAATGCTGTACATGTAACTTGCTTAATCAAACATCCTGCTATATTTAATGATTTTCTGCTTTATCCTTTCTGTTGAATACATAGATGATGTGTTAAAGGCATAAATATGTACCAGCATCATCCTTAAGTTATTCTTTTTTGTGTTATTAGTGGCCTACAGTACAATTTAAAAGGCTCATGGCATCTGTGCCATTACGATGGTATGTCACAGCAGATATGTTCCTACTGGCTTGTTAACGTCAAAACATTCTTTTGTCAGTAGATGGTAGCAGCAAGTCAACAATGTATTGTAACAGTGTTGACAAGATACATCAGTCTGGAGATGAGTCACAATCACTATGAGGGGGCATCCCATCATGTATATGAACAGCCAGCCTGCCAAAGTTGCACATATTTCTAACTTAGTGTGGCTAAAGCTAGGGCTCCTTTTAAGCATAGCAAGTTGGGTCCTAATTTAGGACCCTGAGGTTGTTTGTTGTGTGGCGGATGCAGCAACGCCCTATATCAGTGCATGCTCTCAACCTCTGTCACTCTGTCTACCCAAAAGAGCATAAAATGTCAAGCACCATAAAGCACTACAGTATTCTGAACTCTGCTAGCAGAGGATAGATTTTTTGGTGATCAGGACTGAGTGCATTTTTGAATAAGTGTCAGGCAAGCTTAACAATTCAACACCTGTACTAAATTTCATGTGTCTTCCTAAATGTTCTAACATAGCTTTGTACATGTAAATTATTAGTCAGCAGTTTTACAGAAAGCATGTTTGCTGTTGATCTCCTACTTGACAACACTATTATTAGTGAAAATAAAAAAACAACCAAGCATATCAAGTTGTTTACTGCATTGCTTCAAATTCAGTGTGCCCACAAAAAAGATCACGGTCTTAAACACACAGCATGTTGTAATGCAAGTAACCCAGAGACAGATATTGCCTATGTGTAGAGCAACAAAACAAGTTTGATCACTTTCAGAGATGCTAGAAACTTTTGATTATATTTATAAAGTAAACTGGGGTGACAATAATCAATGAAAGGACACAGGAACATGCTTAACATTAACTAACTATACACTAGAGACCGGAGCATTCTGTAGCATTTTTTTTTCCACGACATGTTTTTGATGAAAACGGACAGACGCATACATAAATGACTTTGCTTCTCTTACCTGAACAATGTAAATCTTAAGGTGAGATCTGAACAAAGTGCTGCTGCATATACTGTATGCTGGACAAAAAAGCATAGCTAACAGTAGAGCTGTACTCAAGGGGCTCACTTTCCAGTCTGCCTGCTTTGCTTCACAGTCTTCTTGTTCCTGCCCATCTCTTCTTCTCCTTTAACATCAGTCTCTATTCATTTTTTTCTTTATTTTCTTGTACTCTATTCTCTGCAATGCAGACTCCCTTATATACTTCCTGATTGGCTGCAGGTGTTGTCCTCCACTTACTCCAAGGTGTGAACTGAGGCACCTGACTGATCCACTCAAATCTGCACATGAATTTGTGATCTATCAAGGACCGCAATCAACCCTGGAGTGGTGTTGGGATGTGCACACCCATTTGGAACTGACACGCTCCAGGACACGATTATTTAAAATTGCACTTCTCCCCGAACCTCTTATTACAGGTAAATACAATTAAGCAAAACAATGAACGATGCACAAATCATTAAACTATCATGACATTCTATATTGTTGAGTACTAGGAAAAGAATATATGGCACAAAACACAAACATTTACAGTGTTCTTCCCAGAAATTTTTTCTAGCCGGGTGACATGAAAAAGTAGCTGGGTGGGGCGGGATGGGGAAATTTGGTGGTGGGGAAAATTAAATGTACACTATTTTTACTAGTTAATTATTATTAATTATTTTCAAATACTCAATATGACTTCCTTTTTTAAGGTTTGACACTTATGCCAGAATGTTTTTATTAAATTTGATAAGTATCCTTTTCAGGATCCTACAACCCTAACAAAAATTTTAGATAACAATAGTTATGACTTAAACCAAGAGGCACAAGTATTGTTGCTGTCAGGAAGAAAAGTGAAAACAATGAAAAAAAGTATGGGAAACCTAATGAAGAAAAATTAAAACATATTCTTCAAAGCCAACTTGCATATACAGAAGGTGTCTTCAGTTAAGTATTTATTCTTCTTTTCTTCCTAGATACCCAGTTGTCTGCAGCTTTCCCATAATCAAAGTCCCCAGGATCTGGGCCCTCCAAGGAGATCAGCATGTGATTATTTAGCATGGTTTGATTCATGCGATTTCTCAAACGTGTCTTCATCCTTTTAAGGGCATAAAACCCCCTTTCACATTCAGCTTTGCTCACTGGGATCACTAGCCTAATATGAGGTAGTCTGGCTAAATTTGGAAATGAGTCTTTGAGCTTTGATGTCATTGCTATTTTTAGTAAAATCTGTTTTGGGCTGAAGTCTTTGTATGATTGACTTCTGATCATTTTTGACGCAACTGTCCATTCTTGCCTGCTACTTTCATATTTTAAAATTGGAGGGCTACCATTTTTGGAGTAATGATCGAGAAGAATTTCAGCAGACTCACTTGAATCGTGAGTTTCTGCAGTTAAAAACTTTTGAAAAGCTGGAAATAATTGGCATGTCAGGGAATCTTGCATCTAGGTGCTTGACAACTGTCTCTAGGTATTTATCATATACTGTATTGCAGTTTTGAATTACATTACATCACTCTGTGTATAAACAATGTGGAGATCTGACCATTCTTCTTCCAGACAATGATGAAGGCTTTGAAAATACCTCCCAGGAGTGTCTTTCAACTCCATGGACAATTTTGTGTCGAGCAAAATTGGCTGTTTCGGTAAGATTGACATCTTGCCTTTGCCAAGCCTTAGATAAGTTGGACAATAAAGGTAATGCATCTGAAAACATCATCAGAGAAACAAAATTGTACGTTTTAATACATCTGCTTAATCCTTCAGCTGTGATGTCATATCGTTCAGTGGGCTCTCTTTCCAGCGCAACTATGACACTCATAAGTCACTGTCGTAGTGACTGTACTGCAAAGTCATGAGACGGCCATCTAGTGTCACTGGCCATTTTCAGCTTAATCTGGGTAATGTTCAGAATATTTTGGATTTTCAATAAACCAGCCATCCTAACTGAAGAATTTTGGAAGAAATAGAACAGCTGCCTGCCTGTCATTCAGTTTTGTTAAATAAGGTACAGCAGCTGCTGCTTGGGCACTTGCATAGGCCAATCAGTGGTTTACACAGTGGCAGTTGACCAAGAGTCCAGATGTTTTATCTTTAAGCAGTTTTGCCACACTTTTCTGTTTCCCAATCTTAACAGCAGCTCCATCTGACCCTAGTCCAACCAGATTAGCAGTTTTCAAGCCTTGAGTGTCCATAGTCTCACTCAGTGTGTTGGTTATAGTCTCCGCTTTGCAATCAATGATATTGCGGGTTGATACAAAACTAATTCTGACCTATTTAGTGACCTGGCAAACATATTTAATGTAAATAATTGTTTTACAACTGAGATGTCTGTGGTTTCATCATACAGAATACTGAAAAAAATTTCTGCATGTATATTTTTCAGTATGTTAGATTTTATTTCTGATGCTAAGATATCCAGCAGCTCTGGCATTATTCTTTCAGGGGTGTAATGTGCATTTTTACCAACATTGAGATGATGTAAAAAGGAACAACCCATTTCTTTACAGTGTTCCAACAGCTTTTCAAACAATGTTGTATGTAACAACTCATTTTTTTGCCAACTAATGCATGGATCTTAAAGCTCCCACAAAGGCATCTCTCTGTAAGTTATTTAACACAGATACAGATCTTTCAATTTGACCGATTTCCAGTTTGCTCTAGTATATGCTTTCCTGAAAGGTCAGCAGAAGACTCAATGTGCGTTTTTACTTTTTTCATGGTCCAGCAATCTTTCTTTTCGAATTCATGTTCATGGCAAGTTTACCCAAGTTAACTCCCTTCTTCGGGCGTTTGTTTGAATGTTTCATGCACAATGATCACCACATACCATTTTCTTTGACCATTAGCCAATTAAAATCTTTAAACCATTGTTTGTTTATGCCGGATAAGCGGTGCTTAGATTTATCAATTGGCAGAGTGTATGCTGAAGAGATTTCCCCTGATGGACCAGCCTCTGCAATGTCTTTGTCTGAAATTGCCACATCAGGATTTGATGCAATAATAACTGAGTAGTAGTGTTTTTTGAACACTTTTTTTGCTCATGTTGGTAAAACATTTGGAAAAAATTAAAAGTACCTATGAATAAGACTTTTCAGTGGGAAAGTGAGAGCCTGTTGGGTATTCAATGTACACTTGCACTACGGCAGGTACGCATTCTCAACATTAATCTCGACATTTCCACTTTAATCTCAACGCTTATGATTTACTCAGTTAGGGAACACTTAACACAAAGCATTTAATGTACTACATTAACTTATGATGGGGTTTGAGAAAATAGAGTAAATTAAACATTGATTTTAAGATGAAGTTTAGTTTACGACATTCTACTTTAATGACAAAATAAACTATGAGAATAAAGTGGAAATGTCAACTTTAATCTTGACATAAATGGCGAGAATAAAGTGGAAATATCGAGAATAAAGTCAACATGTCGACTTTATTCTCGACATATAGTTTATTTTCTTCACTTCGTCTGTATTTTTTTTTTTCCTTCACTGTGGCCCTAATATGCTCCCGTACAAAACCCTCAGCAATTCAGTGATTGAATTATTTTGGAGTTCAAGGAAATCCACTGTTAAAAAGTATTTTTTTTTCTTCAACGAATGCATGGTATTTCCAAAATTAATGAGTAGTTGCTTTCAATAATCAGAATCTTAGTATTGACCAAAATAATTGTGGTTATTATATTTGCCATAATCAAGCAGCTCTGCTTAAATACAAACCATTATGAGGGATTAGTTAAAATGGAAGTATCCACACAAGCTTACAAGCAAATCTTCAGGTTAAAATGAGAAAAAAGAGAAATGCATGCTGCAAATACAGAGGTGTTAAAAGAAGCTGCCAGTAAACAATATGCAAAGCCAAACTGTAAAATTAAGAAACCTACAAACTACAAAAGCCTCATTGGCTATACACTCTTAAAAATAAAGGAGCCAGAGTGGTTCATCAGAACAGTGCCATAAGGGGGACCATTTTTGGTTTCAAACCTGATTTACAGTTAAAACATTGGAGGAATGTTTATTAGTAGACTCATTTCTGCTTCTTAAGACAATTACGCTTAAGATTGGTTGGTAGATGAGGCAGAGAAGGAAGGTGTGCAAAGTTAGGAAAAAAAAGTGCAGGAGTGGCGCTCGAGACGCATGTGTGCCGGCGTGGTTGGAGTACTTATGGGACATTCTTTTTCTGAGTTGGGGTAAATGTAAAAGAATGAGAAGAACAAGATTAAAAAATGGTGATTAAGAAAAAAGAAGATGACAGATGTGGGACTTAGGAAGGACGTGGGAGGGTTTGAATGTGCCTGGTGAATTGATTTGAAGATGGATTAGTGGTTCGGCATTATGGTTGTGAGTTAACAAGAACCAGGAAGAAGTGGCAGGTGGGATACTCCGGTATGGGTCAAGAAAGAAAAGAAGAGCATCTTGAACCGACTGGGAATATTGAAGTTTGGGCTTTATGGAATTTAATGCGCTCAAGAGGTTAATTTTTATTTTCTTGGTGTAGATGCAGCTTGTATGTGTATATGTGTGTATATATAAATATATATTTTTTTCTTTGTAACTTTTTGCTTAATTAAAGAAATATATTAAACTAAGTTGGTGCTGATTTTTTTTTTTTTTTTTAGCAGAAACCAGTCTTTAGCCTATTTATTTATAGATGTCACTGTTACCCTTCCCATGCAATAGAAGCAAAACTACTAAGTTCTTTTTGCATAGGGGCAACTGTGGGAGGGTTACACTAGTAGTCTCTAAACATTTTTACTGCATAGGCCAATCAGTATACATGAAACTTGTTTGTTTTTGACTTGTTGATCATATCTTTCTTTTAGGCATCATTTTTAAGTCCTACAAACTAGTGTTTGATCTGTATTAAAATTTGACTTCTATATAGATACAAGATTTCAGACCATAATAATACAGCTCTGAAGTAAATAATGGATAACCCCTCCAATGCCCCGTTTCACAGGTGCTTCATTCCTGCTGCTTGCAAACAGTCGCGCACACCTTTCCCTTCCCTTCCCTGTTCTGAAGCACACTGTAAAATA
This sequence comes from Polypterus bichir lapradei, assembly GCA_026402145.1. Taxonomy (NCBI): domain Eukaryota; kingdom Metazoa; phylum Chordata; class Cladistia; order Polypteriformes; family Polypteridae; genus Polypterus; species Polypterus bichir. Next base: position 299,554 of record JANRMT010062825.1, on the reverse strand, counting down.
AATAACATTAGGTGGGGGCGGGGTCGCTCCTTTCCTTTTGAGTTTTATGTGCGTTTATATCGATATATACTTTGCAAGAGTGGTGAGATCTGTTCCCTTTGGTGATTCGAGCAATATATATATAGGTATAGTTTTCTGCACTTTGCTCTTCAGGTCCACCATACCATTTACTTCAGATAATGAAACTTAAAAAAAAATATTTCTGTACAGTTTCCAAAATAGTTTTTTTTTTTTTTTTAAATATGTATACATACAGCTGTTTATGAAGCAATTATTCCATTAAGGTGCATCTAGATCAGTTATACAGTGCATAGAGTATGATGTCAATTCATTCATGACGCAGAATTTTATGCACAATCTCCTAAAATTTCTTTCAGGTGTGTTCATGTAATTCATCTTTCAAATAGGTTCTGGTGGTGATGGTCCTTAGAAGTGCAACACTGTAGACATTAAAGTGAAATTCTTACTGTTAATGTCTAACCAATTAGCAACATATCACTTTTGTCTGACATCATCAGTCAGCAAGGATTACTACTCAAACATGAACATTACCTGGAAAACTTGATTTTTTACTGATTCAGAGAGGACTTAAAAATTGAACCACCAAACTATTTTAAAATTACTGTCCTCTCCTCTTAGAAATGCATGACAATACAAGTTAAATAGTTACACATGATTTGGTTGGTAACGTTCTTTCAATTTCAAAGCATGCACAAATCTGTTTCTAAACTAATTCCATAATGGGAGTAAAAGTAGCAATAACATGAGCCAGACTGTGTGTATTTTTTTATTTTTAATGACGGGTACAATTCTAGTACTAGTGCTGAAATTATCCTGTGCCAACATAAATCATTTCCAGACATTACTTCTGCTGTTATTCTTTTTGATATGTGTTGATGTGGTACTGTAGCATCACCATTGTGAGCCATTTTATATTTAGTTTTTACTCACATTTTTCATGTATTATTGTGCCTTCTGAAGTAATTACTCTACTTGCAGTTACACATGAGCGCAGTACCAACTATCTTGATACTACCAATGCTGTAAAAATGCTGATAGTGTTACATTTTTAGACGCTTGGCATTGAATTGGTATTGAAATATCAGTTCTTGTGACAAATTAAATAAAATATGGTGGTTGTTGGATGAATGTATGGATTCTAATTTCTGAAACTTGCTCTCTGACCTTGCTAAATGTCCAATTTTTACTTGTTCTGTTAAAAAATATATTTTACTTATGATCGATGAGGTAAAGAGTTTTACAGTACAGAGCTGAAATATCTTTTGATTTTTTTGTTGTGACCTATTAGCAATACACCAAGAACACTTTTTTTTTTTTTGCAATGTGACATGTAGATGTCTAGGAATATCTTTTCCAGTGCTAATGATTGTGTGTCATCTGTGGAAATATATAAGCAATGCATACTGTAGTACTGCATAATATTTATATGTATGGCAATATATTTATATGTATGGTAATATTCAAACCAACAGATAGTGCATCACAAATCTTAGCACTTCTACAAAGATTCCTATACTGTATGCTCTGCCCATGTTTAAATGTGTGTGATTTTTGATTATCACAGTGTTAGAGAGAAGAAAAAGCTTATTATGACACCTATAGTTTGTAAGCACTGACATTAAAATCAAATACTCTGGCATATTACAAACTGGGACTGTTTGTCTTACACCAACAAGAAAGAGAGCTTAAAGACTGATTTATACTAAATTGATATAATGAAAAAAAAAAAAGGTTAGAAACAATTCAGGTAAAATCACTGGTCAAATTTGGCTGCAGTGTTTGCAAACTCCTTTGTACATTTCCTTTGCTCAAGCCCTTATTGGCCAAAGTTCATCTTGTCATCTTTGTTTAATAAAAACATTCCACATCATTCCTGTATCAGGAAATATTTAACATGGAAAAAGTGTCTAATCCATCCCTTCAAAAGACCAGACCAAAAAAAAAGGTGATGCAAAGATTCAAAACTAATTTTTGAGGAGGCTAAGCAGCACACTGTAATGAACAGTCCTGGGCTTTCTACCACAGTACAGCAGCTTATAGCTTTGTACCAGAATATGGGAACATCAACTGCTGCAGCACCAGTGTTTTTAGTTGTATGAACTTAGATTTGGTACTTGCGTTCTGGGATCCTAAATTTTGTATGGCTTTTACACTGAACTAATTTTTGAATTGCTGATGTGCTCCTTCAGTTCTGATACAGGATTATAGGCAGTTTTTCTAAAAACATTGAATTGTGACTAAGGACAGAAATTGTTCAATCATCACTCAGAAGAGTGGTATCCAATAAAGCTTGTGGAAAGTAGTTGCTCATTTTTTAAATTAACATTGTAATTTCTGATGCATCATTACATTTTACCAATGCAGGGTGCCCTGATTCTTTGTTTATAATTTTACCATCCCCAAAAGAAAAAAAATATCACTGGAAAGTCAGATTTTACACAAATATGGCATGTATCATCGCTGAGAGCTGGCTCACCATCTACAGAACATGTCTGTAAGTTCCCTCAAATATAGTTTGTTAGAATTCACTTTGGCAAACATCTACAGTATTTTATCATGGTAAAACAACAAGGAAAAGTAGCAAATTTTGGATGACTATTGCATAGAAAAAATGGTGAGAATGTAATGATTTGTTATATTATGATTTTTTTCACTTGTCTTATTGCTGTCATATAATAAACTAGTATGCTAATAACCTTCTCTAAAGTAACTATTCATGCATTATATAGACAATAAAGCTGAGAGAAAAGAAAAAATGAGCTCTAAGCTGAACATACTGTTTGAAACATAACATAAATAATAATGAAAATCATATTTCAAAAAGGGGGAAATTTTGAGAATTAAAACAATAGTATTCTTAAAAGAAAAGACACTAGAATAAAACATCAAAAATCCTCAAACCAATGAAATACAACTTGTATACATCCTTAAATCAAAATTTAATTTAGACATACTGTATAAAGAATTGCAAAAACGGGGGCCAAGATAAATTAGTACGAAAAAAATGCTGACTTCGAAGATTAAGCCAGAAATGGCAACACAGGCAGATGTTATGGCTGCTCAGGGTAGAAAAAATTTGGTGTACAGTGTGTTAAATGTTGTCTCTTGTGTGCACTGGGCAGCATATATTATCTGGAAAATTTACCTTCACTATACACTGTTTTAAATCAGTGAATGCTGCCCAGCATACAACATTACCCAGCATTAAGGGAAAAGATGAGCAGCCTTGGCATGAATCGGTTATCCAAAGAAAGATGTTCTGCCACCAACATAAATGATCTGAACAACATCAAAGTAAATGAACTGTTGTCCATAACAGAACACTACTTAAACTGACCAGACAAATTCTTAATCAGATGAAGGAATGACCAGCTGCTTCAGTACTTCAGGACTGTTTTGACTTCATAAACTGGGAGATGTTTGAAGTAGCTTCCATCACTTACCATTAGATCAAATTAGGAGAGTATGCATCATTGTCACTGGCTATATTAACAAGCGCACAGAAGATGTGGTTGTCTCAGAGACCATCAATACACTTGCAAATTAGAAACCATGGGTGACACTGGAGGTACATGCACTGCTGAAAGCTTGTAATGCTGAGTTTAGATCAGGTGATAAAATACCCTTAGGACTATGAGGACAAATCCATCATAGTGCATCGAAGCAGCAAAGCGAGAGTACGGCAACAAAACTCAGTCATTTTCAAGACACCAGAGGCACACAGCGCCTAAATAGCTAAATAACTTCTAGGCATAATTTGATGTCAGTGAGGAAGTCTGTTCCTTCTGAGGTGGAACAGGTACTGTGCTTGTCCACAGCAGACATGAGAAGAACCTTGCTGAATGTAAACCCATACAAAACTGCAGACAACATGGTCAGGGAATGTGAAAAACCAGCTGACCTATATCTTTACTTGTATCTTCAATATTTCCTTGACACAGGCGGTCACCACCAAATGTTTCAAAACCACCACAGTCATACTTGTGTTGAAGAAATCTTTTTCTTGCCTCAGTAACTATTGCCATGTAGCACTCAACTGGTCATCATGTAGTGCTTCTCAAGAGTCTTGGGTAACCTGAAAGCCAGACTTTCTACATCATATGACCTCTTTAATTTGCCTATTGCCTAATGATAGATGTCCCATTTGGACAAAACAAATACTAGATGCAACTGCTAGATGCATTATCCCTCAAAAGCTCATAGTGTAGCTGTATTTGCTAGGCTTCAGCACTTCCCTACGAAATTGGACCCTGGACTTCCTGACAGAAAGATCCCAGAGAGTCCACATTGCTAATGCAGTTTCCAGCACCATCATCCAGCACTGGTGCTCTACAGGGTCGCGTTCTCAGCCCACTCATGCTCACTTGAATGACTCACAAATGTATGGCTGTGTACAGCTCTAACACCATCATTAAGTTTGCTGATGACACAATATTGGTTGAACTAATCAGCAATTGAGATGAGGCATTTTACAGAATGGAGATGCAATAACTCTTCCCTATTCTCATCACAATCTACACTGGCAGCATCAGGAGCATTCTAGTCAGCTGCATCACTGTCTGGTTTGGGAACTGTAGCATCTTGTATGACAAGTATCTACAACGGATAGTGCATGCAGTGCAAAAAATCATTGGGGACACTCTTCCCCCAATTAAAAACATATTTATTAAGTGTTGCATCCGCAACGCTACAGCATTGTGAAAGACAACTCCCATCCTTCTCTCGGTCTCTTTATTCCACTTCCATTTGGCAGAAGGTATTGCAGAATCTGAGCCACTTAGCTCTCTGGACTCTGAACTCTGTGCTGCCCCCTTTCCTTAGATCTGTTTCTAGTAGTCTATCTATATACAGGATATCATTTACTATTGTTATCTTTAATATTAGTGGTTATAATTGAAATGTATTACTATCTATTGTATTTCTATTCATTAACCTATTTATTCACCAATCTATTAGTATAGTATAGTGTAATACAGAGTTACAAGAGTATAAAATATACATGTGTATATATGTATGTGTGTGTGTGTGTGTGTATATATATATATATAATATATATATATATATATATATATAATATATCTATATGTGTGTGTGTGTGTATATATATATATATATATATATAAAATCCAGCTTCTGTCTGTCTGTCTGGTTTTCACAAGAGAACTACTTAATGGATTTAGATTGTGTTTTTTTCCTATAATTTGCTTGAACATTCAGGTTGATTTGGTGATTTCTGTCATCACGCTAAGTATCATAGTTAGCTTGCAGGAGTGATTTATTCACGCTAATCCGAGACAGAGGCTGTGGTCTGAGGGGTGGGGGAAGAGTGACGTCAAGAGTGGGGAGCCAGGAGGGGCCCTCCTCTCTCACGCGCCAGCCTCCGTTTAAATTGGTCTACCTCTGGCCACATTTTGGAGTGCACCTTTCCTCCACTTAGCTAGCGATATCATCCATCCATCCATTCATTTCCCAACCCGCTGAATCCGAACACAGGGTCACGGGGGTCTGCTGAAGCCAATCCCAGCCAACACAGGGCGCATGGCAGGAACCAATCCTGGGCAGGGCGCCAACCCACCGCAAGCTAACGATACCTGTTTCTTTATTGATTTTTAACGTTTGTCCTGTTTCACTACTACACGGGGTGGAGCCGCGGGGGACAGCTAGTTTATAATAAACAATAGTTGCCTAGAAGAAGAAATAATATTCTTTGCAAAAAGTTAAAAGCTAACCTAAACTGTATTATTGCAAGTCTTAGAATGCACACTTAGAAAAGGAACTAAGTTTTTTTTTTCTTTTAATTATTTGGCTAGAGTTTTTTTCCTAAATGTGGGAAGTGTGTCTTTACTCCTAACAGATATAAAAAATGAAAGGAATATTTCAGCCATTTGAAATGTTAAATATAATGGTCAGTGAAGATCATTATTTTCAAATAAATAAAAGCAAACACAGAACTTGGCAAAAGGGTGAAATAGGACAGGGAACCACTCTCCAAAATGCTTACATAGATTACAGGTGTATTGCAAAAAATATTCAGAGCTTACTGTCCTAGTGTGAGCACATTTATTTTTAGATGACAGATTCAGAGCCCCCAGTGACCATTGGGTATTTAGATGACATATTCAGGAGACATCTACTTTGCCTTAAAGATGAAAATAAAGAATTCTTTATGTAATGAATTCATGGCCAGTTGTTCTATTGTTCAGCAATGTGCAGTACTTTTAATCTGAATATATCTGCAGGCATTGTTCTTTCATGTTCAAAATAAAAAAGCCATCCCAATCTAAAATTGGTTAGCAGATGTTCCACAGTATAAATACATTTTCATGATACAAAATAAATCTTATATTTCAACGTACAATTAATTAATTGCAGAGTGTAAATCATACAGTAATAAATTATGGACCAATAAAATATCTCTATATCATTTTCCATATTATATTTTTGATGTTTCTATAGTCATTCAATATTTAAATTATAAACTGTATGACTTGTTTGTTTTTACATAACACAGCACTGGCCCATTCTTTACAGTAGTTCAGTCATAAAAAATAGTTTAGCATTTGACTTCATGCTGTTTGTTCAGACTTGACAACATATTTGGGGAAATAATTACGCATTTCTTCTATTTATCAGAGATTTGTTATTTGATTCAGTGATTTCTGCAGACCTTTCTTGCTGAAGATGAGTTACTTGACAGTGAAGTGAACTGTAAAGATATTTAATGCAATCTGGAAACAATTACAATATCCCAGCAACAAGTTATGACATTTTGTAGCTTGAAAACCTTAATTAAAATAATTAAGACATCTGGTTTCTACAAAATATTTAGTTATCCTATTTGATAGCTAGGGTCCCTCTGGCATCCCTTGTCACCCAGATTAACATCCAGGAGCTCAAACCTAAAAAAGTAACCATTTAGTAACACACAAGGTTTGAACATGGAGTGCAACAAAAGTTTAAAATAAATAATAATGTATAAATAAACAAAATATTGTGAACTGGCTTGTCCACTTGCTCAACTTAAAGTTACACCCAATTACTCACTTCTCACTCTTATTCTGTCAATCTTTTCTAAATTTTCCAGTTCAGCATGTGCTCAATCTGTCTCCCAGTGTAAGACTTAAGCGGCCACTAACCTTAAGGAAGCTTTATACCTCATCTTTAAGTCATTTGTCACTGCTGAGTGGAATCACTTCCAGGGTCAGGAGTGGCCATATTCTTGTTAAGAAAACCAGGCCAAATTAGCCTCTTGCAGATCCAGGTATCCTTACATGCCTGCCGAGTATGAGGGAGTTTGCTAAATTTGTCAATACCAAAAGATTCCAAATACAAGGTTGCCCAAAATGATCTTTTTGCAATGTCTTTTCAGGCAAAGTGCAGTTACTTTTTATACCACAAAATGATTTTATAATCTGTCATAATGCCATGCAGTTTAAAGCCCAGGCATAGTATGATCAACATTCACTGTCCTGAGGATTAAAATGGTCTCTGTACCTCCCATAAAACAGCAGCAGTGGGATGTCAGTGAAATTATAATTGAATAAACAAATAATAAAACTAAAGAGAACACATTGTGTAACTCTGACAGGATGACTTATTCAGAAACTTACTGGCTAATCCCAGTGTATCTCTCTTCCCTTGAGGATCTCTTTGGCAATACCATGCCATATATTGTAAGTGCCCAACCATCATTTGTGTGTTTACATTGGTGATAATATTATTTGTCAAAAGTTTTAGGCAGAATCTCACTACACAGTAAAAATTATTAAATATATTGATGGGACTGTATTAAATACAATCGAAAAGGCTATTCAGCGGTAAGATTTTTCGCTTGAGTTGCTAAACGACTAAGCATGGCTAGGTTACTGTGAAGAGAGTGAGTGTTTTCTAATTTTCCCCATATCCCAGATTTTCCTGACCTTAATCTCTATGAAAGTTGATGATAGAGTGTAATGCTTTAAAATTTAATGAAAACAAATTAAAGATTGCATTGCAAATTATTCAGACATTATGGAAATTGATAAGCAGACTAAATGAGAGCTATTAGCACCTGGTTTACACACTGTGTTACTGATAATGGTTGTTTGGGGGGAAAAACAATCTTTTTCTTCTTTTTTTGGCTGCTCCCATTAGGGGGCGCCACAGCAGATTATCTTGTTCCAAATCTTCCTGTACTCTACATCTTGCTCTGTCACGCCTACCATCTTCATGTCCTCTCACAACCACATTCATAAACCTTCTGTTAGGCCTTCCTTTTTTTCTCTTTCCTGGCAGCTCTGCCTTTAACATCCTTTTCCCAATATACCCAGCATCTCTCCTCTGCACATGTCCAAACCAACACAATCTCGTCTCTTGTCTAATCTCATCTGTCAGCCTGTCCTTCACCATTGCAAATAAGGAAGGACTTGGAGCCGATCCCTGATGTAATCCCACCTCCATGTTGAATGCAACCGCCACTCCTACCGCAGACCTCACCACTGTTACACTTCCTCGTACATATCCTGTACAACTCTTACGTACTTTTGTGTTCCTCACAATGTCCTAATACGATACCACAACTCCTCTCTAGACACCCTGTCATATGCTTTCTCCAGGTCCACAAAGATACAATGCAACTCCTTCTGGCCTTCTCTATACTTCTCTATCAATACCCTCAGAGCAAATATTTCATCTGTGGTGCTCTTTCTTGGCATGAAACCATACTGCTGTTCACTAATCATCACCTCCCTTCTTACTCTAGCTTTCACTACTCTTTCCCATAACTTCATGCTATGGCTCATCAGTTTTTTCCCCATGTAGTTACTACAGATCTGCACATCCCCTTTATTTTAAAAATCGGCACCAGTACATTTCTTCTCCACTCCTCAGGCATCCTCTCACTTTCCAAGATTCCATTAAACAATCTGGTTAAAAACTCCACTGCCATCTCTCTTAAACACCTCCATACTTCCACTGGTATGTCTTCTGGACCAACGGCCCCTCCGTTCTTCATTCTCTTCATAGCTGTCCTTACTTCCTCCTTGCTAATCTGTTGCACTTCCTGATTCACTATCTCCACATCATCCAACCCTCTCTCTCTCTCTTCATTCATCCGCCTCTCAAAGTACTCTTTCCATCTGCTCAACACACTCTTCTCGCTTGTGAGTATGTTTCCTTCTTTATCCCCTAACCTGCTGCACATCTTTCCCAGCTCGGTCCCTCTGTCTAGCTAATCAGTACAGGTCCTTTTATCTCTCCTTAGTCTCTAACTTCTCATACAACTCATCATACGCCTTTTCTACCTCTCCTCACCTTGCGCCTTATCTCCTTGTGCTCATGTCTACCTTCTGCATTTCCATGACTATTCCACTTTTTCTTCGCCATACTCTTCCTCTGTACACTCTCCTGTACTTCCCCATTCCACCACCAGGTTTCCTTTTCCTCCTTCCTCTGTCCAGATGTCAGGTCAAGCACACTTCTTGCTGTCACCCTTACAACATCTGCTGTAGTTGCCCAGCTGTCTGGTAATTCTTTACTGCCACCCAGTGCCTGTCCTACCTCCTCCCTAAACTCAACCTTGCAGTCTTCCTTTTTCAACTTCCACCATTTGATCCTTGTCTTTGCCATCACTCTCCTCCTCTTTTTGATCTCCAACGTCATGGTATAGACCACCATCCTATGCTGTCTAACTACACTTTCCTCTGCCACCACTATGCAGTCTTCAATCTGCTTCAGATTGACTCTTCTGCATAGGATATAATCAACCTGTGTCCATTTTCCTCAACTCTTGTATGTCATCCTGTGTTCCTTCCTCTTCTTAAAATACGTATTCACCATAGCCATGCCCATCCTTTTCGTAAAATCCATTATCATCTGACCTTCTTCATTCCTCTCCTTGACACTATACCAACCCATCACTTCCTCGTCTCCTCTGTTCCCTTCACCAACATGTCCATTGAAATCCGCTGCAATCACCACTTTCTGTTCCTTGGGTACACTGTTCATCACATCATCCAACTCACTCCAGAAATCATCTTTCTCTTCCATTGCACATCCAGCTTGCTGGACATATGCACCAACAACATTCATTATCACACCTCCAATTTCCAGTTTCATAATCATTACCCTGTCTGACACTCTTGTCTCCTCCAAAACACTCTTGACATACTGTTCCTTCAGAATAACTCCTACCCCATTTCTCCTCCTATCCACACCATGATAGAACAATTTGAATCCACCTCCGATCCGCCTGGCCTTACTTACCTTCCATTTAGTCTCTTACAGTGCATCCGGAAAGTATTCACAACGCATCACTTTTTCCAAATTTTGATGTGTTACAGCCTTATTCCAAAATGGATTAAATTCATTTTTTTCCTCAGAATTCTACACACAGCACCCCATAATGACAACATGAATAAAGTTTACTTGAGGTTTTTGTAAATTTATTAAAAACTAGCAGAATACCCGTGCTTCGCAGCGGAGAAGTAGTGTGTTAAAGAAGGTATGAAAAAGAAAAGGAAAAATTTAAAAAATAACGTAACATGATTGTTAATGTAATTGTTTTGTCATTGATATGAGTGTTGTTCCCATATCTATATCTATCTATATATATATATATATATATATATATATATATATATATATATAGCAAAATAACCGCGCTTGGCAGCGGAGAAGTAGTGTGTTAAAGAAGGAAAGAGAAACAAAAGGAAACATTTTGAAAATAACGTAACATGATTGTCAATGTAATTGTTTTGTCACTGTTATGAGTGTCGCTGTGATATATATATATATA
>JANRMT010062825.1:264412-288359 GCA_026402145.1 Polypterus bichir lapradei | reverse complement strand
CAGTACATCGAGCCCGCGTGCTATTGTGGTTTTGCTTGTGTGCTTCAGTAAGTTACCGTCCCCTTGCTCTTACTTTTTTACCGTTCATCTAATGAATACACTGAGTATGGCTTTACCAAAACAATCATTGATCGCGAATAAAGTATCCATTATTCATGAAGCTTCAATAGGTGATCTGTCTTTCTGCGTTAACCGCATGCGTTTTCATACGTCTCAAACTAAGGGGATGCGAGGTTAAAATAAATCGAGAAGCGCGCGTACATACTTAGTGCATCCCCTCTCGGGAATCGAACCTCGGACGTGGGTGCTACAGGCGAATGCTCTACTATTGCGCCACGGCGTGTGGTTTGTCTATTTGAGCGTTGCAGTGTAATTCGGTTTTTGTTCAGCACTCTTTGGAACTGTTGCTTTTTGTCTGCGCACTGCGTCAGTTCACGTGAGCCGCTGAATATGGTTTTATATGTCACTCGCTCGCTTCTAATTGTTTCGCTGCCTTCTTAATTATATAATGCATGTTTTCTTCAGCGCATTTTGTAGCTCTTCCTGGTTTTCTACGTAATGCGTGATTACGTGAGAGGCGTGATGATGTCACACGAAACTCCGCCCCTCGAGCTGAACTCCATTACAGTAAATGGAGAAAAATAGCTTCTAGTTATGACCATTATGTATAGAATTTCGAAATGAAACCTGCCCAACTTTTGTAAGTAAGCTGTAAGGAATAAGCCTGCCAAATTTCAGCCTTCTACCCACACCGGAAGTTGGAGAATTAGTGATGAGTGAGTGAGTGAGTTAGTCAGTGAGGGCTTTGCCTTTTATTAGTATAGATAAAAAAACTGAGAAATCACATGTACATAAGTATTCACAGCCTTTGCTCAATACTTTGCAGATGCACCTTTGGCAGCAATTACAGCCTGAAGTCTTTTTGAATATGATGCCACAAGCTTGGCACACTTATCCTTGGCCAGTTTTGCCCATTCCTCTTTGCAGCACCTCTCAAGCTCCATCAGGTTGGATGGGAAGCGTTGGTGCACGGCCATTTTAAGATCTCTCCAGAGATGTTCAGTCGGATTCAAGTCTGGCTGGGCCACTCAAGGACATTCACAGAGTTGTCCTGAAGCCTCTCCTTTGATATCTTGGTTGTGTGCTTAGGGTCGTTGTCCTGCTGAAAGATGAACTGTCGCCCCAGTCTGAGGTCAAGAGTGCTCTGAAGCAGGTTTTCATCCTGGATGTCTCCATACATTGCTGCAGTCATCCTTCCCTTTATCCTGACTAGTCTCCCAGTTCCTGCTGCTGAAAAACATCCCCACAGCATGATGCTGCCACCACCATGCTTCACTGTAGGGATGGTATTGGCCTGGTGATGAGCGGTGCCTGGTTTCCTTCAAACGTGACGCCTGGCATTCACACCAAAGAGTTCAATCTTTGTCTCATCAGACCAGAGAATTTTGTTTCTCATGGTCTGAGAGTCCTTCAGGTGCCTTTTGGCAAACTCCAGGTGGGCTGCCATGTGCCTTTTACTAAGGAGTGGCTTCCGTCTGGCCACTCTACCATACAGGCCTGATTAGTGGATTGCTGCAGAGATGGTTATCCTTCTGGAAGGTTCTCCTCTCTCCACAGAGGACCTCTGGAGCTCTGACAGAGTGACCATTGGGTTCTTGGTCACCTCCCTGACTAAGGCCCTTTTCCCCCGATCGCTCAGTTTAGATGGCCGGCCAGCTCTAGGAAGAGCCCTGGTGGTTTCAAACTTCTTCCACTTATGGATGATGGAGGCCACTGTGCTCACTGGGACCTTCAAAGCAGCAGAAATTTTTCTGTAACCTTCCCCAGATGTGTGCCTCGAGACAATCCTGTCTCGCAGGTCTACAGACAATTCCTTTGACTTCATGCTTGGTTTGTGCTCTGACATGAACTGTCAACTGTGGGACCTTATATAGACAGATGTGTGCCTTTCCAAATCATGTCCAATCAACTGAATTTACTACAGGTGGACTCCAATTAAGCTGCAGAAACATCTCAAGGATGATCAGGGGAAGCAGGATGCACCTGAGCTCAATTTTGAGCTTCATGGCAAAGGCTGTGAATACTTATGTACATGTGCTTTCTCAATTTTTTTTTATTTTTAATAAATTTGCAAAAATCTCAAGTAAACTTTTTTCACGTTGTCATTATGGGGTGTTGTGTGTAGAATTCTGAGGAAAAAATGAATTTAATCGATTTTGGAATAAGGCTGTAACATAACAAAATGTGGAAAAAGTGATGCGCTGTGAATACTTCCTGGATGCACTGTACATGCACAATATATCAACCTTCCTTCTCTCCATCATATCGGCTAACTCTCTCCCCTTACCAGTCATACTGCCAACATTTAAAATTCCTACCGTCAGTTCCACTCTCTTTATCTTCCTCCTCTTTCCTCCGGGCACGTCTCTCCCCCCTCTTCTACTACCTTTTTCGGCTAACAGTACTGGTGGCGGTCGTTGTTAACCCAGGGCTCATCCGATCCGGTATGGAAATCTGTCTTGTTGTCCGCATGTTGATCAGGCAAAATTTTACACTGGATGCCCATCCTGACGTAACCCTCCCCATTTATCAGGGCTTGACACTGGCATGAAGAAACACACTGTGCATCCCCTATGGCTGGGTAGGAGAAATTAAAAAAGAACTAACTTAAAAAAAAAAAAAATTAATGTAGCATTGTGTGAGGAAATATGGGTTTTAGCATGCCCTGTGATGGAATGGAGCCCTGCATTTTGCTTGATGTTGCCAGGGTAGGATTTCACACCATTTTTTTCTGAAGTTACAGTAGGTGGTTCCAGAAAAAGAACCACAAAAATGTTATAAAAATATCAATTAAGGACACAAAAACAGGTGTAGTTTTTAAGTATATTTGCACCAGCCTGTCATAGGGTATCCACAATGTTTAAAAGTAAAACTTGTAGTTTTGACCTTTCTTTAACACACCAAAAACACACTGTTACAGGTAGAGTCTAGCCTGCATGCTTCCTTCAAAGGATTATGAGGTGAAATGAAATAAAGTGACAGTGCAATGTGTGTGTGCTCAACACTGATAGTAACTGGGCTAGAATCTGAATCCATGGTTCTGCAAATGTATCTGCCTTATTTAACAAGTCACATTATAAAGGTTAATAAGTTAATGATGTTTATGGTTGTAGCTATATTTAAAAATTAATCTTCTGCTAAATATGCACAGCATTAATGATTTCGAAGCATATATTTGTATATAAGGTAATAGTTTTTATGATTCAGCAACATTGCCAATGTTATAACAGTGAATCTTCATCTATTCATCCATTGTCCAAACCTTGAACGTGTATTTCTGCAATTCTTATTTTTGTTGTTTCTTTTAAAAACTGTTGCACCCACTATATGAAATGTGTTTAAAGAAACTGAATAAATTGTTTCCATATGTACTGTACAGTGTGCTGTGTTTGTACAGTGTAATTTGCACCATATAGCAACACCTACATTATTCAGTTAGTGGTATAGCAGTGGATTGTAAATGTCTTACTGGAACACGCATGCTGTATGTAACACACTTCAGTTTTTTTTGCCATGGTGTGACAAAACTTTGTACAAGGGTAAAGTCTCTTGAAAAGAACAATGCAAAATTTTACATACCCATTGAGGCTTTCAAGTTATCATACTGGGTTTTCACAGGAGGCAGTTCTCCACCTGGTGGTGGATTGCTGAACTGCAAAGACAATTAAAAAAACACTTAAATATGACTGGCATGTTATATGGCAGTGGGGTACCCCAGGGCAATAGCAATTGAAAAGCCATTGCTTCATGTGACTTTTTCACCTGATTTTGGGAATCTAATGTGCTTTCTTTAGAGGCCTTATGCCATTTCTTTGCTGCTAGTGCACAAAAAACACATCCCATGCTGGCAGATAATATCTTAATGTGAATCATGTCAGTGGTTTTGCTGCTTTTTCCTGTAGGAGTCATTTTATAATAATTTGCTTTATTTTTTACTGGATATTAGGCATTTTCCAAAGTTTCGTGGGTGAATTTTTGATATACAAGAACAAAAATATTTTTCACAATTATGATACAGGATTCTTGTTGTATGCAACCCTTAAATTCTAAATATTTATTATATGAATGTGAAAAGATTGAGACCTATCTGTGTACTATCTAAATCTAGAACAAGCTGTGACAATTTTTCAAAATGTTCACTTAGTATGGCTCACAAAATAATGTCATGTTGGGGGAGAAAGGGAATTTTTATAAAATATAAACTGATTAAAGAAAAAAGTTCAGCTTTGGTAAGCAACTCTAATTATATATTTGATGTACTCCACCCAGCCATTATTCAGATTCTTCTTTGTAATAAAAAGAAAAGAGTAGGATTAGTAGATTGCACAGTAGATGGTAATATCGTGTTTGCATAAAGCGCTACTTGCTTCAGATTCATTTTTATTTTTGTCCAACTTTTAAGATAAAATATAAAGGTATTGTGAATACAAAAGAATATTTCAGGAAGTAATGACTTCACTTACCCTGAATAGTGATTATTTTTTAAACCTTCATTGCACATAGTTTTAATCTAAGCATTGTCTTTTGATAGAGGGAACATAGCAACTACTGTTACCTGATTTTTCTTTCAGTATAGACTTTTGTTAGGTAATGGTTAGTGTATTGTGGAGGTAACCTTACTTGGACTTGGCTTGTTTAACTTTCATGCACCCTTCATACTGGAATATGTGGTTAAATTTTATGGTGCTGTGTACATGTTTGTGTGAAGTGGTGCAACAGTTTGCACAATACACTTTTTTGTGTGGTCATAACATAGTACCACTGTATTAAAATCTAATCACTTTTTAAAACAAAATATTTCCAAATTAGTTGTCTTCATTCTAGTATATAAATTTCTAAAAAGTAGAGGTGATCTAGGTTCCACATTGTGCTTCTCAATTTTTCTGAAAGCTGCTGTGAACAGAAAAGAAGTATACAGTTTTAATAAGATGTTGTTTGGCATTTAGCATGTAGTTGGTCCCATGATGCGAGTGCCTCTGAATCATCAGTGCACACGTGCTTAGTGAATGTGTCTCTATTTGATTACATCACTCATTTACTTGGTCTCTGAGAGAATGGGACTGCTAAATGGAATGCAGTAATTGCCACTTTCCACAATTAATATGTATCGAAGCAGTCGTAATTGTAATCACGATTAATTTAAAATTGATTGTGCAGCCCCACAAATAAGTCAGATTTTACAATAATAAAGGGAATGTAACCACGTCTGTTGGTACATGCCTAATGGCTGATTTTCTACATATTTAAGTGCAATTGGCTTTACTGTTATCGTTAAGTTGTGACTCTGTTAAAACAAAAGGATACAAGGATGCCAAAGTCTGCTGTTTTGTAGAAAAAAGTCTGATTGTGTTCACACTTTTTTAATCTGTTAATGTGTCAGATTATTGATATGGAAATGTTAGCATTGTACTTTTTTTTCAAAATTGTGTATTTTATTGATTCAATATGGTATGCAGAATTTTAGGTTCCAATACTGGATGATCCAGTATTATAAGGGGTGAGTGGAGACTCTACTGATGTGTGTGAATAAAGTTTATTATCACGGAAACAATCAGGCACAGGTGACCCATTAATACTAACGGACTTGCATTAATTTGACGCGGCCTCACTAAATGTGAAGTGTGGTCAAAATGACCAAATTAAATTAACGTATTTAGGAGTTGCATTAAATAATTTAACAATAATAATTTATATTTCATTGTTGTTACAAATATAATTGCTAATATTCCTTTTTGGTCATATCAGTAGACAAAGTTTTAATCATATTAATTTTTATGGAAAATTCTTATTATAAATGTGAATTAAACGCACCACCTTCCTGTAGACACATTATTATAGCAAAAATTGGTTACAAAAAACTTTTACAGAAAAAGGTATTTTGGCATGAAAAATTCAATCTGAATATTCATTTACAGGTCCATTTGCCAGAATATAAGCCATAGGGGAACTGAAATCGACAAACTACTAAGGATCTGAATTTTGAATCAAGAAACATGTTTAATATGTTTTTACACAACAAACAAGTCTTTCCTGACCTCAACCAATATACAGGAGAATATTGTAAGTCTGTGCACAGACAAAGAAGTATATTTTAATTGTTGATGTACAAGTAAAGACCAACAGTGTACAGAATTACTGGTAAGGATTTTAATAAACTTCCAAAAATAAGTAAATAGTTTAGAAATTATGTGAATTTAAAAGTAGTATGCAAATGTTAATAAAAGAAACAGATGTCTGCCATTATTATTTTTTACATCAATGAAAATATCTACAAAGCATGATACAAATACCATTTTTGAAAAATATTTTAAAATATATAATAGAAAAAGACAAACCTAAACCTTGTGTTTAAAACTGTTAATTAAACAATACAGTAACTGGTGTCCTGGCAAGGGGTATTTTCTGCCTTGCATGGCCTTCAATTGGATTAAGCAAGTTTGAGAAAGGAACATTTGAGTATACAGTATATAAACAACCTATACTGTAGCTGAAACAAAGCCATGCATATATTTCACTTAAACATGTTTATTATTTTTTTCTTACAGCTAAGAAAAAATACCAAATAATATATGAAAAAATACAGCCAAAATGAATGAGAACAGTTTAAGTTTTATTTACAATTATAATCTAATTTCCTTTATATGACTATGAAGTGCAATTGCAAATCTTTAAAACTGTATTAAATCTACAAAATTGGCAAGAATTTGGTAAACTTTGTGAAAATGTTTTACAGTGGTATTGAAGGTAAATGAATAATGGCATCCACCTTAAGTACTTGGCCTGTATTGCTGCTCTTTTTTATATCCATCCATTCATCAGTTTTTGACCCACTTAATATACTTTAGAGTCATAGGGGACTTAACCTATTTTGCTGGCATTGAACCCATGGTATGAATAAGCCCATCACAATGCACACTCACAATCAGAAATATTTAGAATAACCTATCAACCTAACCTCACACAAGTCCTTAGTATATTGAGATGAAGGGTGGGACTGGAGAACCTGGAGAAAAATCCAGCATAGGTGAGGAGAGATTATGCAAGCTTCATAGTAATGTCTGAGGCAGGATTTGATCCGAGTCTGTATACCAACAAAGCAAACAGAACTAGCCATGTTGCCACCCTGCTGTCTCCTTTTTTGTAGAACTGAAAAATTTTCAATACAATATAACTGATACAGTACACATAACATTGTTCACTCATTGTCCAATAATTTTTTGTTTTCAAACTGATTTGCAGAAAAGAAAAGCAGCTTTTTGACATAACAGATGAAAAATAAGGCTAATGCTGAATTATGTATTATTGCTGAAAATAAAGTTGATGTTTGAGGTAGTTTATAAGATATTTAAGTATTCCGTCTCTTTGATTTTGCTGATACAGTACTTTTTAAATAAAAGGCCTGAAGTCTATTTGCAATGAACTTGATAGTGAAATGGTATAGCTTTTGCTTATGTAAAACTGCATATATATTTATATGGTTGAAAGCACTTGTCACTTTCACTGTGCTTATTCTGGTGAGGGTTGTAACACAAGCTGTCCATCACAATGAGCTGGACAGACCAGGCCAACCTACTTCAGCTACTTTTCACAGCACTTGTTGGGAAGTTTCTAGGTACTGCTAAGTGACTGAGTGACACTTTATATGTCTCTAAAATATCTAAGACTGATCTAGGTCTTCTTCCAGGGGGTGTCTTGTACACCAGTCCAGTTTGTATATTTTTTTTTCCCTGAATACTTGTAATTGTCATCACAAACTACACAAATGCTTAGGAAATATTATAAGTAAATCAATCTGAAGAAATTAATAACTAAGAATCTGAAAAATGATTGATAATGTATATGATTATATAAAGCTGTTAAGTAAAATATAACTTACTTTCTTTGTATGCTTCTGGATGAATTTGACTTGATTGACTGTTGCTTTTGAAGTTTTGAAAACAAAGTGGTATAGTGACATGGCAGTAAAAGAGGAAGATTTGAATATTGTGGTTCCAGGTCAACACTGAGTTGAGAACCTTTGAAGGATTTTTTTTTTGTTATTATAATACAAAGCAAATACTGTAATCATTTTTAAATAGGATACATTTCTACCTCTCTTGACTCTGGCCCATTCAGTGTTGTTTGCTTACAGCATGTGAATCTTGGGGTGGCCATCTCTTTGTCATTGTTAGCAATTATTCAATGGACATTCTGCAGAATATATAAATATATCTACATTTGGTTATTTGGCTAGCAACTTTAGGTGACTTACAACATTTGAGATACATCTGGATACATTTCTTTCACTTAATTGTCTAAAATCCAAAGCACTGTGCCAGGGTGCATTTTAATATATTTTTCAGTGTTTTTGTCCATCATATATGGAAAAAGGCTGCAAATGTTGTTGCATGGGTAGAACAGTGTTGCTGTGGTATTATACTTTCTTGCTGTAATTAGACAGGGGTTTGTATCCTAAGTGTCCCCTGTGGAGATTTTGCATGTTCTCTCCCTGTCCGCACGTGTTTCCTCTAGTTTCCACCTACTGTCCAAAGATATGCTGGTTGAGTGAATTTGTATTGCTAAATTGGCCCTTGCGTGTATGTGTGTGTTTGTGTCTGTCTGTGTTCACCCTATGATGGGCTGGCATCATTTTCTTGGTATTTTTTTCTGCCTTGTGCCCAGTGATTGCTAGGAAAGGCTTCCGCTGCTCCACAACCTTGCCTTGAAAAAACAGGTTAGGAAAATGGGTGGAGATAGTAATGAAGTGCATTGAATTTTTCATTCCAAAATGAAATAAGAATCCTACAGCAAATTTTGCGTAATTGAGGCAACTGACAAACAGACACTATAACTTAATACAGGAAATAGAATAACATAGGAAATAAAAAAGCATAACAGAGAGAGTACTAGTTTCATTCAAATTCATTAAACATTTTGGTGATCTGTGCTTTTCATATTAATGTTTAAAGGCAGTCAGTCCACCATAACCACTACAAAGAAATGATGTTTTTACGTGTCATAATGAAGCCACAAATTGACCTCAGTTGGTTAATCAAATAAAAAGGAGAGAAACTGAATACGAATTCACAAAACAGACCTAGTCAGTTTCTGGAATTGTTTAATTTTAGTATAAGAATATACTTCATCCTCATTTTACCCTTAATTTAACAAAGTTTTGTCGAGGTTTATTTTGAAGATTTAAGCAAAGGCTGTTGCTTGCTACATACTGAATTCTGGAGCTCCAAGCTCTAGTCAAGAGCAACTACAACACAACATCCTATGTACATGACTTTAGCACAATGTAAACAATAAACATATAATTTCACAAGTAACAAATAGGCACAATTATGAAAAGTAATTTTAAAAAGATGCTGAATATTCTTTTAACAACTAAGAAAGATTGCTTACCAAATAAATGTATGGGAAATTAGTGCATTAAAAGTTAGAATATGTGGAAATTACTTAATTTGTGTGAGATACCTGCAGTCCTGTGTCAGATTTCAAGCCCTGCTCCCTCCTAGGCATTCTATAGTAGATTCTTTCCTGGGCTATTTAATCTCATGATAGAATTTTTACATCCATTGATTCAAGTCAGTGGCCTACAAAGGGATCAGTACGTTTTCCATCAGCACATATTACTTCCTGTCATTTTTGTCTAATTAAAATTTTCTCTGTTAAGTTATGGTGTCAGTTGTATATGCTTTTTTTGGAATAAAAACTGCAATCTATTTTATTAGTACAAGCAACAAACGCCGTGGAATGAGAATATGGAGAGTGACACCCTTCAGTGAGAGTGTACTGAGTATCATTGGAGGCACTGCTGACTGCAGTTACCCTGTGTTGAATTCATTTCAATTTGATGATGCTTCTGCACTTAGATTTAAACATTAGACCAACAATCCACGATTAATTATGCACTTGGCCAACTAGTATTAATGTTATTAGTATCAAAATTTTTTTTTTAAATATTTATTTTTAAGTTATTGCACATGTAGGACTCAATAAGCGTGACTAAATACAGCGGATGTACTATGATTCAATTTATTTTTCCTTTCTTAACATCCTCTGCAATTACACTGAGTATCATATTAAAAAGTGACCTGCTTTTATTAACAACTTTGCTGGGCCAATAGTAAGTGGGACACCTGTTCACTGTAGCAATATTATACATGTATGTGTAAAAAAGGAAAATAGACAATTGATTGAACATGTACACATGAATACGTAACACTTTATGAAGGTGCAACATTGTTGTTTCACTTGCTTTGTTTAACTAGTAGTCACTGCAATAAACAAGTGACAATGGAATGGGTGGTATATATAACAAAAAGGTTAAAACTATTATGCTAGACTTTAAAACACATTTTTAAAAGATATGACATCTCAAAACACTAATCAAGAGATCTTACTAAGTATTCTGTTGACTTGTAAATATAATTATACTTTAATACTTTAGTATTTATTATACTTTATACATGATAAATAAAATAAAGAAGTGAAAAGACCCAAGGGCGGCACAGTGGGTAGCGCTGCTACCTTGCAGTACGGACACCTGGGTTCACTTCCCGGGTCCTCCCAACGTGGAGTTTGCATGTTCTCCCCGTGTCTGTGTGGGTTTCCTCCGGGTGCTCCAGTATCCTCCCACAGTCCAAAAACATGCAGGTTAGGTGCTTTGGCGATCCTAAATTGTCCCTAGTGTGTGCTTGGGGTGTGAGTGTGTGCACCCTGCCCGGGGTTTGTTTCCTGCCTTGCACCCTGTGTTAGTTGGGATTGGCTCCAGCAGAACCCCGTGACCCTGTAGTTCGGATATAGCGGGTTGGATAATGGATGGATGGATGAAAAGACCCAACCTAGTCTGCTGCCTCTTTTTGATTAATATATCATTATCTAGGTGATCTCATATAATAAAAAGTAGTTGGCAAAGAAACACATGTTCATCCTTAAGTGTTTGGTCTTAGCTATGTATATGTTCACATCATGTCTGAAAATTGAATAAAGGGGTGCAGTTCTTGGTAATCTTTATGTAAAGAGAGGTAGTCAAAGTAGGTCATTGTATGCTTGTTTATGAAGTATATAATTTATCCAGTACATAATAGCTTAGATTTCCTAGTTTATATTTGTATTCAAATAAAATATGCTTTTATTACCTCTAATTGTATTTCATAATTTTCAGACATTGCTGGTAGGTAACAGATGACCAACTGGATGAACTGAAATACTAGGAATTGTAGACGTTTAAGAAACAGAATTTGCCAATAAATCCTTAAAATAACATTTACAAGCGTAGCGGACATGCTTGCTTGTTTCATTTGCCTAGTAAAACATAGACAAACGTTGTTTAGCAAGAGCAGCTGTTGCCAAGATACCTGCTGATTAAGCTGGGAAAAGTAATACATAATGGATTATAATACGCCTTGATTCTGAAACACTATGGCACATTATGTTCTCTTATAAAAGGAATATTGCACTGTGCCTTTCAGAAACAGTAGTACAGTATGTTCAGTATTAACTCTTCAGTTTATAATAGTGATCCACAAGAATGTATGGCTCCCTTAGCAATGTTCACTGAGTAGGCAAAAATTGTACTCCAGTAGGGTATGAGGCAAATGACATACAGTATGCCAAAAGTAGGGTATAATCAAGGGAAAGATTTTTTTTTTTTGATTGACAACTGAGAGAAAGAGAGAGAGGGATGGATAATGACTTCTTCCTCAATAATCATATGTATTTTAATTAGTTTTGACATTAATTATTCAGTGGTATATTGATATGAACCCATCGGCATAGGTCTGAGAGAGTTATATTTAGCAGTTTATGTGCTGATCTGTAAGTATAATATATGTAGGGGAAGAAACTTGAATTTTTAGTAATATAAAGCACAACTATCTAACAACCATATCTTCTGTACATAAATATTACAGAACAATATATTTTAACGAAGTTTAGGGTTGATCGCAGGTGGTGAATATAGAAGTAACTTAATATTGTAAATTTAGACTACAGCAGGAGGGATTTTAAGACATTCCAGTAAAGAAAAATAGTTTTACCATTAGCAAGAATATCTGTATATTTCTCCAGGCTTATATTAGGCTTTTTAATAATATGTACTTAGCTGATTTTGAGATGAAGAACAGTGTAATAAAAAAACAAAACTGAAATACTGAAGATTTGAAAGCCTAGCAGAAGGCAAAAAGCAGAAAATAACATTGTGTTTGCCTCGTTTCCATTATTTACTTTCTGGCTTATAGCATGTGCTGTTTGGTAATACCAGCTGAAGAAAACAGACTTTGTTCTCAACATCTGTCTTCCAGTAGATTACTTTTGGCCACACTTGTTTGACAGCATAAGCGATAATTATTCCAAAAAAAAGCTAATATTCTGCCTAAAGGTGGAATAAGGCAGTCCACAGGGCAGATAAGGATGGGTTGAAAGATGAAACGTGTCATTAACACACCTTAATCCAAACCAGAAAATCAGTCCTGTCTTTCACAAGTTCAGATTGTCAGCTACAAATCATCATCAAATACAGTACAAGTTCCTAGACCATTGGTAAACAATCAAAACACCATTAAAGACTTTGAGAGAATACAGTAAACTTGGGCGCCGAGTGGTCTGCACAGCCGACTTAAGTCATGGTGTCAGTGACGTTCTTCCTCATGACTTTCAGGGGCTGTCACCTGTGCATACATACCTGACCAACATAGTGACTCTTGAAGTGAAAACATAATGGTTTGCAGAAAATTTGGAGTTTAATTTTCTCTTCACCAAAGGGCAACTTTACTGAGTTTTATTTTCTATTTGTTGAGTGAACACATTACATCTTTGCTGGTTACTGTACTAAAAGAATGTAATTTTTAAGGGAGTTAAGACCCCTCCTGGATACATGCAGTATGATTTGTAGTATTGGCTGAATCTATATGTATAATTCACTAAGGGCACGCAAGACACTGAGTGCAAGCAAGACACTGAGGGCATGCAACAAAGTGAGTGCAAGCTCGACAGAGCCCCGCCCACCAACTCTAACCCTCCTACCACGTCATGGGATACGCACGACAGAGCCACACACGCCAACTGTAACCGTCCTCCCGAGTCCAACGTCCCTCTCGAGGCACGCAACAACTCACCAAACACAGCCTCAGTCGCTTTCGTCTGTGCAAAAGTCCACATGCACATCTGAGCCACGTTGACGTTACACCGCACGCAAGACAGAGAGCCATGATCGCCAACTCACAGAGCCCCGCCCGCCAACTCTAACTAAGGGCAAGCAAGACAGAGCGCATGCAAAACAGAGAGCCCCGCCCACCAACTCTAAGACCATGGGATACGCACGCATTTAGTGTATAAATGGATATAAATAATTGCATGTAAACGATTCGCCAAAATCCGCTGTATGTAAATGATACTGTTTAAAATGTTATTGTTTTTTCATCAGAAAACCCGGTTTCCACGTCTACCTGTATTAGTTTAAATGGCACTTTTACCACTTGCAATAGGGCGGACTTGCTGACTTATCGCGTCGACTGGGCAACACAGTGAATGCAGCATCTATCTATATATGTCTTTGTTTTCCTTAGCCTGCTACAGGAAGGTACTCTCTCGACCATTGGCATTGGTTTCGCTCCTTGCTATTTTCGTTATACTGCGACAGTGGTTTCCTAAACCTTTGTCATACTGAATTCCTTTCTCACCGTTTTCCGTTCCTATTCTTACACCGCCGTATGTTACGGCGGGCTTAGGCTAGTAGTAAATAATGGAGGAGTTTACAGTAAATTAAACTTTTATATTTCTATCAATCTCCCTGACTTGAATACAATGGAATACATTTTTTGAGATGTTAGATTTGATACATTGTCAATAAAATCTGAAAGGTACTTAAATGCTTTGCAAGTACATCTTGTGAAATTCAAGGTGTTTTGATAAATTTAAACAAATGTAGGGTTAGTTAGACAGTAACAAGTGTAATAAAAACAAACACGATGTGTTGGGGCTCCTTGAAGGCAAACCCCATATAATTGATGGAATGAATAAACCGCAAGTTCAGACAGACAGGAGTCAAATCATAGACTGAATCAAGATGGTGGAGAAGCTCCTTTAGAGGAAGCCAGCCTGGAAGAGGTGGGGGCAAGAAACCATGACCCAGAAGTGGTGTCACTGGGACTGCCAGTCCTCTGATCTGTAGGAGAGAAAGGAGGAGAAGCATTAGGCAACAGCGCCAACTCTGGGGTCGGAGTAGAATTACTGTTAGATAAGCCTTTAAGCTGTCTCCAAAGCACACATGTATGACACAAGCTAAGATATTGCCTGCACTGATAGTAGATTCTTAGTGAGTTCTGAAACACTGAGTTTTTATGTTTATTAATGATTTGTGGGTATTGGCACACAAACTACAGCATATAAAGAGGAAAAACACTATGTCCTTTGCATAGCAACACAAGATGATGTAGTTTCAGAGCTCTAAGCTGTATTCCTGAGTTTCAAAGTGTGACTGTACATCATCTTCTAATAAAAGCAGCACCCTATTTTCACTTTTATGTCCTTGAAGCAAACATTTTTTGAACAAGGGCCATGTGTTAATTCCATATAAATAATTTTACAACCACATCCATTTTATTAAAAAAAAATTGTTTGTATATATATATATATATATATATATATATATACTGTGTATGTAAAATGTGCAGGAATAAATTAGAATGATTCATCAGAATCAATCTATTATTTCTGTAAGTTTCTTGCTTCAACAACTTCTTCATTATCAACATACTGTACATGTGGTTAAGTTTTTCCCAGCAGAGCCAAAGAAGGAAACTGAAAATGCAATGCAGAAAAAATTTTTGGCACTGTTTGTGCCAGTTTGAAACTCATTCAGTACAAAGAATAAAATTACAAACGAACTAGCAACAGTTATTAAAAAAAAGCAAATGAGCAACAAATCTTGTTACAGTGCGATCCTGCAGGGTTGTGTTGTGCAACATGGAGTTCTGGTTACTGTAATCTGTTGCTTATGCACTCTGAGGCATACTTGTGAAACAAAAATATGCAAGCTTTGTTTGTTTTAGTTATCACAAAGCCACAATTTAAAATGAAGTGCCTCCCTTTGTCCTGGCACTGACCTTTCTTCACAGTTGAGTTATATGGTAGTTTTCAGAGCCCACTGGTTGGTGGAAGAGTCCTGTTTGCAGCCTATTTTTATTTTACTAATTAGTTAATCTCTTCAAATTCTGGTACGTTTCTGCGCTTTTTCAGGTAATAAGGCTTTTAAATCGCATAGTATCTTGAGCTCTGAGTGTAAGTAGGCAAACTCAGTATTGAAATTACACCACTTTGCATTTTTGTTATACAGATAGTTAGGCTATGAACTGTAATTTCATTTGGAGAGAAATCACCAGTGTTAAACTTATAATCAAAAGTATATGTATGGAAACACTGTTTTCAAATGTACATTTTTGAGAGTTAATTTAACACTGGTGATTTTGCTCTGTTGCTTGTCTTTGTCAGGTGAATACCAGATCAGGTACTGAGACTGTCTTTAACACATTCTTGGACAAAAGACTGATAAAATTTTATTTTTGTGTGTCTTATAGATTTAGTATGATCCATAATATTGAATAGTTAAAGAGAATCACTGAAGTTTATGCTTAACTTGTGGAATGATTACCAAGGAAAATTACACACTTAGTCATATCTTAAACCCCAAAATCTTTTGCAGTTTATCCATTACATTTAGTACTTACTGATTAGTGACACTGGAAGAGGTGGGGGCAGGAAACCATAACCCAGAAGCAATATCACTGGGACTGCCGTTCATCTGATCTGTAGGAAAGAAAGGAGGAGAAGCATTAGGCAACAGTGCCAACTCTGGAATTTTTTTTTAGTTTTTGGAGTTACTAGTTCTTTCCTGATGTTATAAGGTAGTGATGATAGCCAAATATGTCTATATTCTGGTCACAGCACAATGGAAGAAGCTAGTGTGTACACAGTATTTAACATATCGGAAGACAGAAAACTAGCAACTTCCACTGACCTATGAGGAAAGACCGCATACCAATGAAAATTTTGTTTTATGATTACGTGATTTAAATGCTGTGACTGTGTGATTTTTAAATGGCAGGTGTTCTTTTTTCGTGAAAAAAACAATGTTGTGTATGTGAAGCTTAGGAAAAATGAAACCTTCAGATCGTTCATTATAGGGGCGACATCATTTTCCCAATTTGCCAGAAACTTGAAAGATATGACACATCGGGTTTTTCCATAGTTGGTGAGAATTTTAGGTCAATCATGGATGCGTGAGGCATTTTCTTCCCCACTGTTGCCTTATTTGTTTTGTGGATCCTATCTTTAAATACTTGTAGAAAAGCCTCTGTGGTACTCAACAAGAAATAAGACCATCTAAAAACAACTTGATCTTGCAAATTCAATATGATACCACACTCTTAACAGTCAACCATATTTGAGTAGGCGCAGGCCTTGAGCTCAGTGCCACAATAGTTGAAGTCTGAGCAACAGTTTGTCGTTGACAGATACGAATTATGTTTCATAGCCAGCAACATCTGTATGCTTTTTATCATTGTATCCTGTATTAGCTGAGGATATTTCCCAACAGCCTAATATGAAAGGTTATGAAGAATACTAAATAAAGGATAATGCAGACAAAATAGACTTGATACTTGGGTTAATAAGCAGATTTTTTTTGATCTTCAGAGCCTGGGCAATCATGTGGAAGGTAAAATGAACATAAGTGTTCAAGAAGAGGGCGTAAAAAAACGTTTTAAGTCTTGGAAAAGATTAGCAAATAGTAGTTGACGCATACAAAAGAGTTGCTGCATTAGAAATTGCTAACTGTGCAATAAGAAGATAATTGCATTCCCGGGAGAAATAGGAGAGGGAAATCCTAGTGAATTAATGTCATGATTCTTTACCAAATTCATTGAAAATGCTATTAAAGAAAATGTGGAAATTGAAAGAGCATGTTGCTTGTCTGGTTAATATTTTCTTAGAATTTTAATCAGTGATTTTTGAAATTTTAAGCATAAATAAAAACAAATGTACTTTGATAAACCGTGGGAAAGAGTGCTCCTGTAGAACCCCTATATCAACTTAACTGGGTTAACTTAACAGCTGAAATTAAAAAAAAAAAAAAAGAGTATCTTATTAATGGTATTAAGTGAATAAGCTGTTGTCTTATTTATTCAGATAGACTGAAAGAATTTATTATAGATTGAACATACTTGTTTCATACTTATTTTACATACCCAGGGAAAATGAAATGCTGTACCTTGGGAACTCATCTTGCTGAATGAATGAATGAGTATGATCAGTCACATAGAGAAAAACTGAGAGAGGAGGCATTTGTTAATAATAACATTTATTATTATTATTATTATTGTTGTTTTTACAAAAAAAAATCTTCATTATAGGTTAATATACATATAAAAGCAAATAATTACTGGTTTTATTTAAGCTATTATATATATATATATATATATATATATGTGTTTGCTTTGATAAATTTGCAAGCTATAAAATTTATAGCCTGTTGAAAATAGAAATCAGTATTGATGTACAGATTTTTTGGAAAGATTTAATTTTTGGCTACTTTTCTAGAAGCTAGAAGTACAGTACATCAGATAAACAGAATGCAGTACATCAGATATCCGCAGGTTTGGTCCTACAGGGCCACCGTGCCTGCAGGTTTTCGTTCCAAACGGATTGCTTAACTAGATGCCAATAATCACTAATGTAACCAATTATTATTTAAGCAATGTTTTCATAGTCCATTTAAGTTAACTATTGTTTTCCTTAAGCGCTTTCTTTAGTCTTAAACAGCTGTATTCTTATTTTTATTTGCTTTTTCTTTCCTTAATTAGCTTCCAATTAACAATGACACATGAATAACATAGGTGCCAGTAGCTTGCCATTCAACTTGGTCTTATTTATGATTGTGTTTGTGTTTATCATAAAATGTGTTTTCAATAAAATATTTGGTACGAAAAAGAGAAACATCGAAGATTTATTAATCTGCTCCGGGCCACAGGTTACTTCGATGATATTCTTGGAACGAAAAGTTCTATAATCAAAGAAGGACCAGGCATGACAAAGTAAAAGCTATAGACTTAAATAACAAGTTTCTTATCAGCTGTGATTGGCTTCTGATTAGAGAATTGTGTTGGAATAAGAACATGCTACCACTGTGGCTCACCAAGACTGCAGTCCTGCATTACATAGTACTGTACATAGGTAGTTGAGGACATTGAATGGAGGTTCATGTCTAGCTCAGAGCTATCCATTTGTCTTTTTCTTTTTCCGTTTCTTCTGATCTCTCTTTTAAATTCCTAGATTATTCGCAAAAGAATACATGAACGTTTCTGGTTTACTGTGTTTGCAGATATTCATGCATAGTAAACAAGTCATTGTGTATTGGGTGGGGTAGGTGGTTGATTCGAGCTTTTTGTGACTAAAAATTTTTAGTTTAATTAATTCACAACATTAATGAATATAAGGGAGGAGCCATGAGAGGAGTGAAACTCATGGTCTCTCATTTTCTTTTGGTTTTTATCATCTGCAATTTTAGGTTGAAATGTACACAATAGTATTAAATTATGCACTATTTGCAGTGAGAAGGAACATAAATTCACCCTGTCAGCAGAAACAATTCTATTGCTTTGCTAGTGTTGATAGAATTTAAAGCAATTCCCAGCTTCAGTACATTTCCTGAATCTGCCTTTTCCATTATAGGATCTTGGGAGCTAGAGCTTTATGGGAATCATTAGGCGTAAGGCAGTAAATAGCCTTGTATGTCACAGAAGTTCATTGTAGAGCACTGTTACAAGCACATATACATGCTTACTCATTCCTGACCAGTTTATTGTCCCCGGTAAGCACACTGTAAGTTGTATATGTTTCAGATGCACAAGGAAGCAGAGCAGATTCAAACACAGGAAACTGTTTTTAAATGACCTTTTTATTAGTTCTATAGATTATAGCTCAGTAAATGAATTGTATGTTAATCAGGTATACCATACTACATTTTATCCAAATCAAATCCAATATACACACAACCTTACTTATCTATAGAGCAAGAAAAAAGATTTAACATGAAGTGATCACTCAAAGATCCAGAGGCATTCTAATGGTAAGCAGAGGCACAACATGCCTAATTAATAAAGGGCATAATTAATAAATGTCTGTAAAGTTCTAAAGAAGTCTTGGACAGGTAATTCACGTAAGGTGAATTAGTTTTTTTTTTCTTTTTTCTAATTTGCATAAAATAGGACATCTTTTTCCAACTGTGTGATAGTAAAAGATTGGAACTCTTGTATTTGAGTAAGACAGACAAACTGCCGACATAATAATGTAAGAGAGTACTACTGTAGGCCGTTCATTAAGAGTATTTCATCATTAAAACATTCTGCTGCTGCTTCTTCTTCTTCTTTTGGCTGCTCCCATTAGGGGTCGCCACAGCGGATCATCTTCTTTCATATCTTTCTGTCCTCTGCATCTTGTTCTGTTACACCCATCACCTGCATGTCCTCTCTCACCACATCCATAAACCTTCGCTTAGGCCTTCCACTTTTCCTCTTCCCTGGCAGCTCTATCCTTAGCATCCTTCTCCCAATATTATCAGCATCTCTCCTCTGCAAATGTCCAAACCAACGCAATCTTGCTTCTCTGACTTTGTCTCCCAACCCTCCAACTTGAGCTGACCCTCTAATGTACTAATTTCTAATCTAATCCATCCTTGTCACACCCAGTGCAAATCTTAGCATCTTTAACTCTGCCACCTCCAGCTCTGTCTCCTGCGTTCTTGTCATTGCCACCATCTCCAACCCATATAACATAGCTAGTCTCACTACCGTCCTGTAGACCTTCCCTTTCACTCTTGCTGATACCCATCTGTCACAAATTACTCCTGGCACTCATCTCCACCCATTCCACCCTGCCTGCATGCTCTTTTTCACTTCTCTTCCACAATCCCCATTACTCTGTACTGTTGATCTCAAGTATTTAAACTCATCCACCTTCGCCAACTCTACTCCCTGCATCCTCACCATTCCACCAACACATGTATTCTGTCTTGTTCCTACTGACCTTCATTACTCTCCCCTCTAGAGTATATCTCTCCAGGGTCTCCTCAACCTGCTCCTTACTATCACTACAGATCACAATGTCATCAGCAAACATCATAGTCCACGGGGACTCCTGTCTAATCTTGTCTGTCAACCTGTCCATCACCATTGCAAATAAGATTCAAATGTTAGAATATTGGAATATTCAGAGGTAGCAAAAAAAGGAAAAAAAGAAAACCATGTGAAACTTTGCAGCATTTTGGTGAAATGTTATATTCCTATTGTGTTTGCATGGTGTCCTTAGATTTGAAATAGTTTTCTTTAGACAAGAAGGATATTGAATGTTTGCATTAATGACCCTTATTTCATATAATACATTATTTATGGTGAATATTATCAAAGCAAACAAGAATACAGTATATTCCAAAGTAACACACAGTAATACTGTATATCTTTCAATTTCAAACTTAAGAGTACTTAAGATTAATTGATGCACAGTAAATAAAATGTAAGAAAGAAGAAGCAAGCTAGATGTTATTAAAGTGATTTATTAAATGTAAAAAAAAAATCCCTGAACTAGATTAGAGAGAACTTTTTTTGTCTCCAGAGAGAGAGTGGGGTTTTTACATAAGTTCATTAAATAAATATACATAGATAGCTAAATATATATATATATATTTAGCTATGTATATATATATACCCACACAAACACACTATGGTCTAACCAGAATGACTGAAAAGGAAGAACAGTGAAACGAAAGAAAACTTCTGTGTTGTTAATCACACTGAGGCATTATACAGGTATATTGTTATTGGTATAAAGGAGCCTTAGTAGTGTTTCTTGCCACACTTCTGCTGAGTGTTATTTGGCTGAAAGTCCTCAATGCTAGTGTGTCAGAGAGAGGATGTGCAGCATTGTCAGTATTGTTCATAATGACTCTGTTTATGTTTTCATTTTCTGTTTCGCTTCTAGCTCCAGGTGGTCTGCAGTGCACCCTGTAACTAATCCTGCCCTTTTAATTAATATGTTGATTTGGTTGGCCATTCTTGAAGTGAAGTTACCAGCCCAGCACACCACAGTGTAAAAAATCACACTGGCCATCACAGAGTTGTACAAGATATGAAGATGGTAACTGTCCACATTAAAGGAACACAGTCTCCTATGGAAAAAGAGTCTGCTCTGCCCTTTCTTATATAGTTCCTCCATTTTACAAGAACAGTTCCAACTATCATTGATGTGGACCCCCAAGTATTGTACTTGTAGGAGTGATTCTCCTCTACATTCTCTCCCTGAATAGTGACTGGACATAGAGACTATTTTGGTGTAGTGAAAGTCAATAATCAGTTCCTTGGTTTTGCTGATGTTAAGTTGCAGACATTTTTTCTGTAAAAAAGAAAAATATTCTCTATCGAACTCGTATCTTCTGTCTCATCCACCTTAGCAATAAGCGCAGAGTCATTTAAGAATTCATATAATAAACTTTTCGATTCATTTCTATTTTCACAGGAGCTATAAACAAATTGTTAGTTAAAACCTTAATGTGGCAGCTGGTGAGGTTTGATTTTGAAAAGAAATGTCTATTCTTGACCATTGTTGTTTGAATTTCAGCCATTAATTCTGTATTCCCTTTTGGCAAATGCTGTCATTGTAATGATGTCTTGCAGAGGCGGTACTTAGTAAACCTATAAACATCTTTTTCAAAGTCTGCTCTTGATCAGCTTTTCTACAAAGAAACTAAGGATAAATCTTTTGCATTTTGCAGAGATGCCTCCTACAGAAATGTATTTTCACTGAAGGAGAATTGTTTAAAAATATGTGTTTGACTTTTCTCCTAACATTGCCTCTTATGGTAAACTTGCTATTTTTTTTTTTAACCATCCTGAGGTATCTTGGTAATGATTCACTATTTCAGGAAGAAACCTCTTTGAAATTAGGTCTTAATCACCCACACTTTTAGTCAGGATATTCCATAATAGTAATCAGTGATTGCCCAAACATTTTTCTTTCATTTTAATGGTTAGCAAAAATGTCAATCTCTGTAATAATTTAATCTGTGTACATTAAAATGTTTTATAAATTTGGAAACAAATATGATGCTCCCCAACTTGACTTGATGAATGAAAGTAAGGTCAGAAATGGTTTTGTTTGAGTATTATATATAAGGCTGGGAAAACAGTCCATTACTTGTGATATTATTGTATGTTTAGTTTTGTATCAGTTATATTTACTATATTTTTCCTCAGTTGTTTAAGCCTAGAGGGAAGTTGTTGTACCATTTTAGTCATTATGGAGAAAATGAGAAGTTAAGCAAAATTAAGGCTTTTAGTGGCTAACTGAACAAATTATAATATGCAAGCTTTGGAGGCAACTCGGGCCCCAAAGAAGCACAGTCTTTCCATTGGCCACTTAGTGATGATAATTGTTAGGTACCATTACAGTGTGTCGTTGCACTGCGTAGTGCACCTACAGCTTTCAGTGGGTTGCAGTCAGTCCGATTTTACTTACGGTGCCAAGCAAAGTTGCTTTGTAGTGCAGTAGTCTATTAGCCAGCGAAAGCGCTGTGAAGAAGCTGTCTGTTGTTACAGTTCCGCCTTTGTCCAATCTGATAGTGGTCACGGGACATTGTATATTTGATTGCCGGTACCACAAATAGTTCTAAGTAGGCATTAACCACAGTTCCAACTGTGGTCATCACTGCTCTTTTGAAAAGAATGGTGATAAATGCCATTAACTCAGAGAGGGAGAGGCAAGTTCATTGTACCGTGTGAACGTCACTGAGAGAATAAAACTGAATAATAATAAAAAAGTGCCAACTTTTACAAGTAGCCAAAATTTACAACGGGTGTTACAGACTCAAATGAAATGTATGTTTTTATTATATTAATAATAGCAGCTCATTACTCAAAACATGGAGTGCCGAGCTCAAATCGGCAACCTTTCGGTTATAAGGCAGCAATTCTTAACTCTGCACCATCCAAGAGTATGTATTAACTTTCTGTCGAATGACATTTGAGCTTGGGTTTGTAACTCATTGACAGCAACATGTAATGATTTTTTTTTTTTTTCTAACTTTCTTTTAAATTCTGGAATCCAGAATGTTAATCCAAGCCTTGTGAATTCTGCTTATATAGAATTTTAATCAAATATTTTTAATCATTACTATAGAATTATATATAGAATTTTAATGAAATATTTTTGATAATGCTATAATCAAATATTTTTAATTGTTACTATAGAATTATATATACAATTTTAATCAAATATTTTTAATCATTACATGATCATTTTTACAATTTAATACAAGCATATATTGTACTTAAATGAAGTTGTAAAAATGATCAAGTAATGGTTAAAAATATTTTCTTATGTATTTTTTTTTCTTATTGTAATGCTTTGTGAAGCAACTTTGGGTTTGAGAGGAATACTATACAAATATAGATTATTACTGTTATTGTTTTGTCCGATGTGTTCATAGACTGTTTTTCTTTGTACTAGTATGAATACTGCGTGTGGTTCATCATACAGTTATATTCAGATTACAGTATGGCTTTCTGTCTGAGCTTATTGAATTAATAAAAGTCATGATAAAGTTCTTTTTGAAGTGGCAAGCGTTTCCACACAAAATATTACACACTTTGCTTATTATGAATCAGTACCTTCCTTTCATCACATTTATGAATCTAGTGGCATTGTCCTCTTTTTTCCAATAGCATGTCACATAAGACTTAACAGCTTTATTTCCTTTTCAGTGGCACTGAACACTTGCTGTAACTTCAGTTATAAGGTGGGTTTTACAACAACAACATCATTTATTTATATAGCACATTTTCATACAAAAAAA
>JANRMT010062825.1:236831-254412 GCA_026402145.1 Polypterus bichir lapradei | reverse complement strand
ACATCGACGGCAAATGGGTTGCGAAACAACTCAAAATTCTTTTTTTGTTCT
Source organism: Polypterus bichir lapradei (assembly GCA_026402145.1). NCBI lineage: Eukaryota > Metazoa > Chordata > Cladistia > Polypteriformes > Polypteridae > Polypterus > Polypterus bichir. The sequence continues at coordinate 254,361 of JANRMT010062825.1, read as the reverse complement.
TCAAATTCACCAAAGCGCCGTGCGAACTCAGTGCGCAGTGCACTCAGTTTATCAGCAAAGTGCGTATTTGGGAACACTGTTGTGCCGACTTGGTTCAACATTACTTGGCAACAGGGAAAGTGGGGCAAGTTGCACTGGTGCATTTGTGTCTGCAGTAAAAGCAGCTTCACTTGAAATCACTTTGTGATTTTGCACGGGTAAAAACGTCTGCTGAAGTGTCAGATTCTTCTTTAACTCTTCTGCTTTCTGTATCTTTTGCATTGCATTCAGGTCTTTCAGGTTATCCTGATGTTTTGTCTCATAGTGCCATCTTAGATTAAATTCTGTAATTACAGCCACATTAGCTCCACAAATGAGACACACGGGTTTACCGGCAATGTCAGTAAACATATACTCAGCCTCCCATCAGTTTTTAAAGGCTCTATTTTCAGAATCAACTTTTCTCTTCAGCATCGTGTGGGCTAGCTTCACAATAACTTGCAGCATCATAAGCTAGACTTGATTAACGTGGTAAGTGCTCGGCAAGGCAGCTGAAGCGCTGCATTATGGGATCTGTAGTTTATTGTGTTACCAGCGCTTCATATCCCTGGGCAATTAATAACAATAATATATAAAATGATCTCGCGGGCCGGATATAATTACACGCCGGGCCGGATGTGAGTTTGACACATATGGACTAAATAGAACTTGAAAAGATATATTTTTTCGAATGTGATCGCGCAATTCAGATCGAGTTGACGCGCACTACATCAAGCCCACGTGCTATTATGGTTTTGCCTGCATTCCTCAATAAGTCACCCTCCCCTCGCTCTTACTTTTTTACCATTCATCTAATGAATACACTGAGTATGGCTTTACCAAAACAATCATTGATGGCGAATAAAGTATCCATTATTCATAAAGCTTCAATTGGTGATCTGTCTTTCTGCGTTAACCACATATTTTTTCATATGTCTCAAACCAAGGGGATGCGAGGCTAAAATGAATTGGGAAGCGTGCGTACATACTCAGTGCATCCCCTCTCGGGAATCGAACCTCGGATGTAGGCGCTAGAGGCGAAGCCTCTACCATTGCGCCACGGCATGTGGCCTGTCTATTTGAGAGTATGTAGATCGGGGTATATATATACTAGCAGAATACCTGCGCTTCGCAGCGGAGAAGTAGTGTGTTAAAGAAGTTATGAAAAAGATAAGGGAACATTTTAAAAACAACGTAACATGATTGTCAATATACAGTAATTGTTTTGTGAGTGTTGCTGTCATCAAGGATTTGATCATCATTATTTCTTGCAATCAGGTTCGTATTTGGAGGATGTGTTTATTTAATGGTAGCTAAGACCTGGCACTTAAACGTTTCTTGCTACAGCAATTTTAACTCCGTTACAAAGTGATCCAAAGTCTCGTTTATACCTCGTGTCTTCTCAGTAAACTTGTATGTCGCGAATACTGTCATTCGTCATAGGCATGACAAACGGCAGCGGGAGTGTGTCTATAAACTTAATGTAAACTTACGGTTCACGCCGTGCTTTGTTTCCGCAGTAGCTGTACTTCTGAATACGCTTGTATGCATCACTTGCTTCATAATCTTTTTCTGCCTTCTCAATTGTGAAATGGCGTTTTTTGTTCAGCGCGCTGTTTGGAGGTCTTCCTTGTTCTCTACGTACTTACGTAGGAGGCGTGATGATGTCACACAAAACTCCGCCCCCCCATGGCCATCCAGCTCAACTCCATTACATTATATGGAAAAAAATAGCTTCCAGTTATGACCATTACGTGTAGAATTTCGAAATGAAACCTGCCCAACTTTTGTAAGTAAGCTGTAAAGAATGAGCCTCCACACGGGAACTTGGAGAATTAGTGATCAGTCAGTCAGTCAGTCAGTCAGTCAGTCAGTGAGGGCTTTGCCTTTTATTAGTATAGATTTGGTAAAGTAACACAAGTTTATTTATGTAAGGCTCAAATTTTTTTGTTTATTTTATTAAATGTATGAAGTTATTTTTTTGGTAGATTAGGATTAGAAGTGTACTTTTAACTGTAGAAAGTTTTGTTCAGTTATTTTTTATCATCTTAGCTGTAACTTCGAATTGTCTAAGGAAGGAAAATGTTAAGCACTTTATAGCCAACCTTTATTCCACCTGCATGAGTTCTTATCCAAGAGACTTTTTTTTTCTTACTACTTCTAAAAACATGTGTATATAAGCTACACGCATATTTAAATGCTGTTTACCTGTTTGTCAGTGGACAGGAATTCATTTTAACATCAAGACTACAAAAAAGTGAAGGTGAAATTCAGCTACTGCATGTGAAATGGCATTTTATTATAGATGTTGCCTTCCTGATATTATTTAAGTTGTCTGGAAGCACTTGCAACTTCATGACCAATATACAGACATTCCGTGTACTGTACTTCAGTTCCTGGCTGTGCAATATAAGACTACAGATAATGTGGACAGAAATGAGCGCTTTTGACAGTACTCTTAGCTTACTTGAATTCTCATTAGCAATCAAGGAAGGAAAAGAAATACACTGGAATTAAAAAGAAAAGGCAGAAAAGGCAATTAAGATTCAGGAGGTAATTTGTTTATCTGCACAAGTGTCAGCTGCAAGCTTATTTTCAAAGAGCATTTCTCAGTTTCTCTTCTGATATTTTAGTGGTTTCTGCATCATTGCATCATGTGCTGTTGTCTCTTTAGAGAGAAAGAACTTTATTTGTCCCCAGTTGGAAATTTGGCTGTTTACAGAAGTTTTTAAAAATAATTAAATACATCAATAGGTAGGTAAATCAATAAACACACACATACTTTGGTCTGAACACATCGGAATGAGTATAAAAGCAAGAAAATTATAACGAAAGAAAAGTTCTAACTTGGCTGACATGGTTAAAGTGAGACATTATGCAGACGTATTCCTGTTGGCTTAAAGGAGCACCAGTAGCATTTCTTGACACACTTCAGCTGAATAATTCATTGGCTGAAAGTCCTCAGTGTTAGTGTGGCAGAGAGAAAGAGTTAACTGCCCATTTGAGGTGTAGTCATGACAAGCCAGTGCCTGGGTTTGCATGCATTGCAGTTAGTATGTAAAAAAAAAAAAAACTTCTAGTAGTTACTACCAGTGACAAGCCAGAACAATTTTCATTTTAAATAAGATTAGTAACTAGTAAGTAAGATAAGAGAAAAAGAAAACCCCTGAGAAATGCAAAGCTCCTGTAAAAAGGCAGCTGCTTGCACAGCACCCAGAAGTAGTAGTTTTTGTATTGTATCTTATACATTTATCATTATTCTTAGGATTTATCATAAAGAAATTGGTGTTGGCTTGTTGCCTTTTATGAATCACTGATATTTCCTCCTGTGAACAATTTAGAAACATATACAGTATCTATATATTAGGACTGGGTGATATGGCCTGCAAATCAATATTTCTAAATTTTCTATAAAGCACTTCATGAATGCTTGATTTAACCCTTTGATTCATATAATCACACCAATATGATGATTCTAGTAGTCCCCTCAAGCTGTAACACGTCTACATGAAATCATCATTGTTTACACAGTATTTATTTGTAGTTTCTATAGGAACAATATTAAAAAATTATGTAAAATGGGGAAATCACAACCAAGTTGAATTTAACAAAAGAGTATTTATTCAAATCTGGTAATTGCACACAACAAGAAGCATTTCAAAACAACAAATTAAAATCCACTCTTTGTGCATAGTGTTTGTGACAACAGGTCATTTTACTGTGACATACCACTCTGCAGAACAATAACAGTCACATAACATTAAACAGGTCATATACGTAACACATTACTTTAAACGGGCCATATCTTTTCAACAATTTTGTGCTTTTTTTTTTTTTTTGGAACTAATTCGTCTATCTTCATCATCCAAACTGAACAAAAAGCTCAATTTTGTGCTTTACTTATTTCATTCTCTGGACTCTTTCACAGCCCAGATACAAACTCTCTTGTCACACCTATGTTGCATGCATTAGTACATCAGAGGGATGGGTGAGTGAGTGTGTGTGAGGTATTTGTGAGTTTTTTTCCCATTTTGTGTCTGTGAGAGGGAAAGAAGCGAAATGCCAAAGCAAGTCTCGTGCTGGCATTTTAACCCTTTGAACCCTGTCGTCTCCAGGGTTTTGGCACTATAACTTTAGCCTCCCAAACAAAGTAACTATTTGAAAAACAAATATTTTGATTTATAAAAGTAAAATTTTATTATACATTGGAAATATGATGATAAGCTACAATGTTGTAACAACAGATGGGTACTCTAGAACAAGCTGTATTACTTCCAGTCTCGCAATTGTTATAAGGACCTAATGCCAAAACTGCACTTTTGAGTGATGTGCTTCAAAACAGTTTTTAGTACTAGAAGCAGTGCACAAGGACACTTCACGTGATTTTCACCACATTCTGATCAGTTACCTAGCATCTCACTTTTGGTGTCAAGCGGCCAAACTCCGTCAGGCGTGGTGCAACCCACACCGTGGACAATGTCAGATAGGGAGTTTGTCTGGGGTAGTACACCTGTGACACCGTAATGCAGGTACCCTAATGTGAGCGCAGGGAGAAAAGAAACCTCCCATCGAGCTGAAGGGAAAAAGCTCTCTCTTGCCTGCTTGTTCTTCTGTGCACACACAGCATCTATTGTTCTGAGTTGATAATATTCTAAAGTACACCTAAAAATCCTTTCCATTTTCTTCTTTATACCTTTGAGAAGAAACAAAACTGACTTGCAGATAAAGAAAAAAAAATAGCCTAACTTGCGTAAAAGTGTAACTAGACAGTGGAGTATTAACTGCTATGTGGCTGTCCCAAAAATTGGTCTACCGGGTTAAAGGATTAAAAAAATGATAGGACCATTTGTACTTGATGTGTTCTTTTGTATCCCAAAGTTGACTGACTTACTCACTCACTCACTCAACATGAAAAACATTATTTACCCTTTAGTTAAAAATCTACATTTGGCAGAATGGTACATCTAGGTCACTTATGCCCTACAGCAGTGGTTCTCAACCTGTGGGGCGCAAAGTAACAAAAAGGGGGACGTAAAGATGTGAAAAAAAGAAAACAAGAATCAAAAATATGAAAAAAACATCTGTTGAAACCAAAACAAATTAACTTAAACTACATTTTGATACTAGAACAATAAATATAGAGTTAGATAAATGTCGATAAAGTTAAGTAGGTATAATAAAATATGCATCTACATTTCAAAAAAATGTTAGGGGGGCTCGATTAAAACTGTTATGAAAACTCGGGTCGCAAATACTTAAAGGTTGAGAAACGCTGCCCTACAGTATTCCCACCCTGAACTTGAATATTAATAACACACCAGAAAAATGTCCAAATAGATTAAATATTTTCAGCAACAAATATATATTGTAAATTAAACACAAAGATAATGCCAAAGGTTTGGGGAATTCCCTCAGTATACTGTAGATGCCAGGCAAGTGAAATCTGTCTTTACAGACTGGCAATATATATGGTTGGCAGAAGGAAATGATATCATGAGTAGGTGGCATTCTAGGAACTGGAAGTGACTTTAAGAGGAGGCAGGATGTGGTGGACTGGAACCGGAAGTGATGTTGTCTGGGGACTGGAAGTGATGGTTAGGCTGAGGGTTCTTCTATTGTTCTTTAGGGAGAGAGGAGAAAGAGTTAGAGGACAGCGCCAACCACTGGTCCGGTGGGCAAATGTACTGTTTTGAACCCGTAAACTGTCTCCTAATTGCATGTGTGTGACAATATATATTTATATTTTAATTATATTTACTGAAAAGTACAAAATGGACACCACAAACAAACTCCCAGACGATATTTACAGTCCTGGAATAGCCTTTATGGTAGGTGATGGAGGTGGATCCTGAAGTGAAAAGAATGGTTAATAGACGGAAAGATGTGGCGGAATACTCCCCTTTTGTAAACTGCTTCTTAGAACATGGATAGAGAACACAGTCCTACCACCAGTGTCCAGAAGGTAATTGGTCTTCTGAGGCTCGCCTCTTCACAAAGAGCATCAATGGACTGGATTGGGTGAAAAAATTAACCTATGCCAGGTCTGGATCTCTGCTAAACCACTGGACAACATGATATGCAGCGTGAGCTGTGAAGTGGAAGAAGGAAGATTCAACGAATATCACGTTTAAGATGTGTTTAGCAGTTGGGTTGCGAGGGAGGGAGAAATAAAGAAGTGGTTTCCTTGTGTCCAACATTAACAGGTAGAGAGTGCATCAATTTAAATACTTGCAGCTAAGTTAACATGTCCCACACAACCCAACGGGAGAGGAGTGGACAAATACCTGTATACGTATACTGAGGTTCCTGAGAGTATTTCTTTTTTCCTGTTCTCTTCTGTATAATCCTTACTTCTGTCTTGTTTTGAACCCCAGTCCTTTATAAAAAGTTCTTCTTTCATTGTTTACATTTCAGACATCCGTGTCGTCGAATCTCAACCAACAAAGTGCAAGTTCAAAAGTTCATAAAGATAAACATAAATAATAAGTAGCAGATAGATAATAAGTAACAGAGGCAGAATAAAGTATAAAAACAGAATCGGAGTATAAATTGCAGTTGTGCAGGTAGGTGTGTGATGGACAAGTCAAATACAGTTGTGTGAGGTAGATAGAATGAGATGAACCACAGTTATAAACTCCAGTCAGTTATTTAAGAGTCTAATGGCCTTGGGAAAGAGAGAGCTCTTTAGCTTGGAAGTCCTGCATTTCATACTTCTTTACCTCCTGCCTGAGTGTGAACAGTTCGTGTTGGGGGTGGGTGGGTGGGGTCCCTGAAGATCGAGGCTGTTCTCCTGCGGACTCTGCAGTAGATGCTCTGCAGAGAGGGCAGTGGGGTCCTGGTGATCTTCCCAGCAGTCTTGACCACTTTCTGCAGGCGTTTGCGGCCCATAGCAGTAGTGTTGCTGTACCACACGGTGATGCAGCTGGTCAAGATGCTCTCAACAATGCAATTGTAAAAGTTGTCGAGGTTCTTAGTCGACATACCAAACTTCCTCAGCCTCCTCAGAAAGTACAGCCGCTGTTGAGCCCTCTTGACCAGCTGTGTGGTCCAAATAAGGTCCTCACTGATATAGATGCCCATGTATTTAATACTGCTCACCCTTTTCACTTCAAGCCCTCGGATGAACAGTGGCCGGTAAGGTCTCCTCTCCTTCCTCATGTCCACTATCATCTTCTTCGTCTTGTCTGTGTTGAGGATGAGGTTGTTGTCCTCACACCATGACACCAGACTGTCTGCCTCCCTCCTGTAGGCTGCCTCATCCCACCAGTGATGCGTCCAATCACTGAGGTGACATCTGTGAACTTTAGGATGATGTTATCTTTGTGGGTGGTGACACATTCTTGGGTGAACAGGGTGTAGAGGATGGGGCTGAGGACGCATCCCTGTGGGGTGCCTGTGTTTGCGATAATGGTGGTTGAAATCCTATTACCAATTCTGACAGACTGGGTCCTTCCAGTCAGTAAGTCTAGGAGCCATTCACAGAGGGTGGGGTGCAGGCCAAGTGCAGACAGTTTATGGGTGAGTTTATGGGAATAACCATGTTAAAGGCAGAGCTGTAGTCAACAAACAGCATCCTGATGTAGGAGTCTTTGTTCTCCAGATGGGAGAGGGAATAATGTAGTGCAGCCGCAATGGCATCTGAGGTGGACCTTTTGGCCGGTAGGCATACTGTAGGGGTTCCAGAGTGTCCAGTATGCTGCTCTGAATGTGGGCCAGCACCACTCTCTCAAAACACTTCATGATGATTGGAGTGAGTGCTACCGGCCTGTAATCATTCAGGCAGGTGGGTGGGCTTCTTTTAGCAAGGAGGATGATGATTGTAGTTTTAAAACAGTTTGGAATGATGCACTGGCTGAAGAAAAGGTTGAAGATGGAACAGAGAACATCAGCCAGCTCGTTGGCACATGCTCTGAGGGCCCGCCCAGGGATGTTGTCTGGTCCAGCTGCTTTACAGGAGTTGATCTTCCTTAGTGCTTTGTGTACCTGACCTGAAGAGACCGTTGGGGGAGGGGAGGGGGTTGTTTGGTCCAGGTGTGTGTGTACCTCCACTATGTGCTGTTGCTGGATGTCTCAAAGCGGGTGTAGAAAGTGTTGAGATCATCCGGCAGACTGTCTGTGGAGCTGGTTGTGCTGATGGTGGTCCAGTAGTCTGTGTGTGCTGTAGGCCCTGCCACATACGTCTAGAGTCTGCAGTAGAATAGAAGCCCTCCAGCTTCTCTCTGTACTGCCTCTTGGCTGCTGTGATAGATACATATTTTTTTTGCTTAACCATACGCCTTTTTTACATTGTTTAGTTGTTTATTGGACCTTTTACATGCTGCAAAAGTCTGTTATTTTTGATATAGTAACTAGTTTTGCTGCTTTATTTCTTCACAGTTCTGGGTTTATTTCCAGCTGAGACAGTGTAGACTTTGTACAGTATATTGTCTTCATATTTGTGCCTGGTACTTGCAAGTGCCAAGTTAATAAAAAAAATAAGTGTACATTATTTTTGGTTACTTTGTGACACTACAATGAGTGTGAGCATGTGAGAGTGCTTCATGATCATGATCAAAACCTTTATGATCAGAAAAAAATCATAAAGGTTTTGTGTCAGTATGGTTCACTGAACTGGATAGGCATGTGATATTAATTGTTGACTATTCGTGTTTGAAGGGACAAACAGGTGCCAGGAGCAAATATCATCATGGTAAGCAGAGATTTTTACACGTCTTTCTTTTAGGGGTAGGCAGGATTCAGTACATAGAAATCACTACTAATCTTTTCACATATTACTACTACAGTCCTGCTACAAAATGAAACTTAAGTCAAAATCTGAAATATTTCATGAATGGATTTCCTTTTTTGCTATTTGTTCAAGCGGAAATTGTGCTCTGACATATGTATTAGGCTGATCAAGAAAAGTATAGATTTGATGTAAGAAAACAAGCAGAGCATCCTCAACACTTCTGGTTGCACAGTAAGCAAATTGGTGGTTATCTTGAAAAGACTTTGTCTCTGTCATTAAAATGTTTTTCAACAAATGTTTGAAGCATTTCATTGGAATAGAGGTGAGTGCCACTGGTCTGTAGTCATTCAGACAGCTTGGCCTGGAAACCTTAGAAACTGGGGTAATGACCGATTTTTATTTTTTTATTTTTTTTTTTTTCCCCACAGTTTAGGTACAATGCCACAGGTCAGAGACCAGTTAAAAGGCAAATGAAAAACCGGAGAGAGCTGCTTAAAGCAGGACTTTAAGAGCTGACCTGATATGTCGTCTTGTCCAATCTGTTTGTTTTAACCCACTGCAAGCCTTTCATCATTTCAGATAAACTGAATCCTATCACAGCGGAATTGCTGGTATTTTTATAAAACATCTCCTTTACTTCTGCATTTTGAGTGCTGAAATTGCTTGTTTCAGATCTGGTAAAAAAGTTAATTTGTTAAAAGCTTTTGGTCTTTGTCAACTGGAAAGTTCACACTCTTTTTAGAACCCATGTAAAAAAAACAAACAGTAAATATAATTCAAAGCATAATTCCAAGATTTTGCGTTTTTTCTTTTAATGCATCTTCAGCAATATAAATGTTGGTTTTGATGCAGATACTGTATAGAGTTTCATTTCACTGAATTGTTTGTTAGGTGAAATAAAATATTTTACAAAGATCACATGAAAACAGGCTTCATATTATTTCAATCACTAATGTTAATCCAGTAAAAATTTTATAGTCTTGTTAAATCAGAATATTTCTGTTTACCCAAAAGCCCTTTTAAAAGATGACAATAGAGAAAGTGTACATTGAAAATGAAAAAATAATCCTTTAGATTAAATTATATATACTAGTGCCAAAACTAGCAATTGATACATTGTATATAAGATCATAGGCAAACCATTTTTCATGTTAGCTGTTTGCTGCAGGGAGCCATACTGAGAGTTTACAGTTCATAAAGTTCAGGTAGAACTGCTGCATGAGAACTAAAATAAAAATCACCAGGTGTTTATTTGAAAGTTCCATTCTGGAATGATGAGAAAAAAATTGCTAAAACATTTGCCCGGTAGTTTCTATGTTTTAATATAGCTGTTTTTTCCCTCTTGACTGAATGTTGTAAAGGTTTGCTTTTACTGACTTGCCAGCAGTTGTTAACTCTTGAACCATCTGTTGGTTTGGATTGTAGTTTTTGGTATTTCGAAATTAAATATATTTCTTATTTTAGTTATACTCTTTTGAGACAGAGTATAATCGTTGTTTAAGATAATGCAGTAGTATTGCTCATAGGCAATCTGAATATATAGTAAAATTCTTTAAAACCTTTTTACTGTTATATATCTTCGCCGTTGTTAATTTTTTGTGAAATTTTCTCAAGGCTTATAAAAGGCTTATTGGTACCAAGCAGGGATCCTCCCTGCATAAAATGCATACACATGCTCTGTAATGTTTTATTGTCCAGTGACTGTAACAGCATGGCTTTGAAATGTGGGCAAAAATTAAATCACTCTAAGAAGTTGTGAATTCCATATTAATGGCATATCCTCCTGAATTTGACCTTGGAAATAAAGTTAGTAAGATGTTCTGTCATACCATTATATTGTCTTTTTTACTTTGAGTTTTAAGTAAAAGTAAGTATTGTGAGAATAGGAGAATTCTGTGGTATTATTATACCGAGATGCTCTTATTGATTGTTGGTAGTTATACTGCTTACATGAAAAAACCTAGATTTCTGCATTTGTCAGTTTCCTGTGCTCTTTCTTTCACTACTCGTGACCCTGTATTGTTAAAGCAGCTATGCATGTATAGTACTTAACTGAAAGGCTATTTCATATTTTATTTTCATATTATGTTGTGTAAACCAAAGTATCTTTTTCCCTCTTCTATTTTAAATCTTTTATTACAGCTGAGCTTATAGTAATGCTTCAATATGCAGCATTAAAAATGCAGATTTTTTTTTTGTGTTGTATTGCTGCATAACCCTCCCACCATCATAACATTTTTAAGTGTTTTCTGCATGCTGCTTGAAGTTTCTAAAAACTCTACGGATGCCTATCCCCTCCATGGTCATGCTGTGATTTCAATAAGTTTTAAAGGAAAAAAATTAATAAATACTATCACTATATGATTACCACATTTAACGTTATCAGGCAAGCTATTTTATGGTCAGAGCAATGGCTATCTTATAGTACATAATCCAATTAGATGCCTGTAATGTGTTTTCAGGTCAAAAAAAATGTAGGAATGCACTTTCAAACACTGTATAACATTTATAAAGAATTTTTTTACACTTAAATAACCGAAATGCAGATTGAACAAACAGTGTTTAGTTTCTTTGAACAACAATCTTTTGAAATAGCTTCTTCATTTAAGGTTTGAAAACCGTTGTACATGAACAAGGACACAATATCCAAAACAAGTCAGACTATATGGTGTTTTCACATTATTAATGAAGCATAAGTGATCCTTTTTCTTTTTTCACATTTATAATCAGACGTGTTTCTCCATTGCTCTGATGTAATCGCATGATGCACATGCTTAAAGGGGTAATTTACAAAAACTATACAATATGAAGATGTTGGTTCTTTCGTATGATTTATGTTAATGTCCAAACACTAAAGAAGGTAAGATAAATTGATACATCATCAAGATGTATTAAAAAGTAACCCTTTACATTTAAAATTCTGCTACTCCATGACTCTAGATTTTTTTTAAATCAAATCAGCAAGTGAGTGAATGAATGAATAAGTGTACAGCTACTTTAAATCAAATGTTTAGAGAAATAGTCGGAACAGTAATTTTTATATGTGTTGTCATTTTTGAGTTTCACAATAGCACAGAATACCAATGAGCAATTGATAATAAGGTATTTGCTAAAAAAAAAAACTTGTATAATTAATTCAACTGAGGGTGTAACATTGTCATCCAATGTGAGCAATAGAAAGAAAAGACTCCCATGTATCTAACAGTTCCTTGACTAGTATTCTTGCTGAATGTGAAATGTAAAAATAGCAGGCTTTATATTTATTTTAACATGACAGTATCTGTCAAAGAATATTCCCTGCCCTGTGCCAAAAAACTGCCAAACAGGCACTGCTATCCTATATATTAGATAGGGGCAGCTTTGATTAATTGGTATGTTCCAGGATTGTATTGACTCTTGAAAGTGCCCTGAAATAACTTCTATTAATCAGTGGTAGTGATTTATATTTTCAAATTGCATTTTTTTCCTGTTTTAGATGGAACTACATTAATAATCTTTTCTCTGTTGATTTTTGTGCTTAGATGGTTGTTTTATCTTGGTATAGTAATATATATTGCTCTACTTTCCCCTATTGTATTATTAATATGTAGCCTTAGAATGCCTAATCTCACAGACTTACCACTGTTTATAAGATATTATTTTATATAACTTATCCCCACCTTCCCTTCTATATCTATAACCTCAGGCAATTAGATGTAGTAAAAAGACAAGCAGGAGTTAAGTTATAAATAAAATAATGTATTACTGATAATATTCATAAATAATAACAAAATGCAAAGTACATTTGAATATTGGCAACCATACAACCTGATAAAATGGTGATGTGTAATTCAGGTGGCACACAGACTTGTAGTTACTTAATGTCTCTAGTTAAGGCATCATTGGTGCTTGGCTTTTAGCCGCATGTCTGTTTAAAATGGCTGAAGCTGTGCTTTTCATTGTGTTGTCTTCAGTTCATGGTGTGATGGTCTTCTTCAGTTGTTAGCAAGAGAAAGATACTTCTACATCATCACAGGTTAGGAAGAGAGATGCTTCTTCATCATATGTTGGTTAGAAAGAGAGAATGTGGTAGAGCAAGCAAATTTATAGGTTTTCTGTCCAACCCCTCCAGCCAATCCAGACAGCCATATCTCAGACCAATGGGTGAAATAGAACATCTTAACACCTGCAACCCCCCAAGCCATATGTTAAACATCCTGGCTTCCTTGCAGGGGGTTGAAAGACTTTAGCAGAGAAATACTCATCAAACTGGTTAAGACACATCCCTCAAATCCTGTCGTAAAAATTACAAAGAAAAGTCGTAAATGGGGGGTTGGGCAAACACGAATGCCTCTCACCAAAGTAACACTAAGTTACATTGCCTAAATTACAAATAAAGACATACAAAACATTTATCAAGTTATATGCAAAATCTTACATCACAACAATGGTTAAGAAAATGGTTTCAGTGCTGTAATTTTTATTTGTATCAATCATTCAGTAAAACCTTAGCTATTGTTTTAATGAATCTTTGTACAGGTTTACATTTGTGAAATAACTCATCTCCTCCCATTGTGGTCTACGCTCAAACTCATTGTACATGCAATGTTTCTTATACAGGCCACAGCATTTCTCCCATTAATGTAGTGTCTGTAAAATTCAAAATCACTAGTGTGGTTCATGCATTCACAATAATACTATATAAAAATGACAGTAAATGCATGTCCTGTATCTCATGTAGGGATATAATGTATATTCTGATTTTGGGTTTTGAAATATGCCAAATACATTTTTGCAGTTTGGCTTTCATTTTGATAATGTGATTGGTTCTGTTGTTGTTTAATTAGCATCTCATCTAATCCATTTTGCATTCTGTTATGTATCTCAGTTACTGCCATGTGATGCCATGAAGTCACTACCAATGACATTATCGACCCAATGGTATTTAAAATGACAGTACACTATGTATCCAAGCATTTGTACATGTAAATCCCAAAACCTAGATAATGACTTACACGTACTAGGAACCCGAACTTTACATTTTATTTTCAACTTTGATTTCTTGGTATGTGTTTTAGGCTTCGGTATTATGTATTTATTTTTTAAACTTTTGTGGGTTTTGTCCCATGCTTGTTTCTGACTAATGATTTAAGGTCAGTCAGTCATTTTCTGACCCGCCTCCGGTCCATTTTTAAAATTGTTTCTCATTGTCGACCTAGCACTGTACCAGACACACTAATGCACACTCAAACTGAAGACACTTTGAGCCAGCAGTGTTCTTCTAAAGCCTTGACAGATATCTTCATATGGTGGGCTTCGTGGTACAAGATCTATATAAAATATTAAGATGAAACTACTTTCGTGGTATGAAATGGATTTAAAAAAGTAAATAAGTCATGCTTGCTGCATATCTCCCAGGGTAAAATGTGCTGACCTCCTGCCTCAGCAGTAGTTCAGAAGACCTCTGGTGTGGTTTCAACCTGTTTGGATGGTTGAACACATGTCTACTTTAGAAGTGTAAAGAAAATATGGACTGTTAAAAATATGTAGTATATCATATATTAAAATGACAGATTATTAATTATTTTGCATTGTCAGGATTTTATAGATTTACTATTTATAGCAGAGGCTTAGAAATGACAGTATATTTTTACCTAACAACATTAATCTGCTTTCTTGTATTGAGCTTCAGACATGCTGTTTTATTGGGTGACAATTTTTAAAAAGGTTTATATCAATAGATTAACAATTTGAAAATTCTGGAGCAGTTGATCTTCTAATTTTCATATGAAACACCAAATCAACATTTTAACTTAATCTTTTAATGTTGTCTTAATGCTTGTTAAACCTGAATTACAAGAAAAATGTATTTATTCTCAAAAAATGTCTTCAAAATGTCTTCCGTCTGGCTCTGCCAGATTAGATGCCTTAATGTTTTATTAGAGCCAAATTCAGAGAACAGTAGGTATGTTTCAAGGTTAAGTTTATGAACGAGTATGTATTTTCAGCACCTCACACACATTTCAGAAAATAATCTCAGAATGTCAGCAGATGAAGTGAAATTATAATTCCTATTAGAGTATATTTATAGAGGCGTTAATTAATTTTGTTCTGGCTAGTAAGAGTAGCACCATGCTTTTTAACAAATCTAAATCTAGCAGTACAAAGGTGTGCAGTAAATAATATGATGAGGTTAGAGTATATATATTTTAATGAAAAAAAATGCTAAATAGTTTAAAAAAAAACTGGATGGTGTAATTACTTGTAGGGGCGATTTTATCTAGTTAAAGGTAGTTTTTTCACACTTTACAATTTTTGCAGGCTGGTTGGTTGAGTATTCTTATTTGAAATAGAATTCTTACATATTGAACCTTTCATACTTTTCCAGAGAGGAAAATATAAATAAAACAAAAGAATTGATAAAAACTGGTAAATGTAATGATAGATAATATTTTCTGCTCTTTTTTCAGGGGAGTTATCAGAGTTTGACATAAGTTGTAGCCAATATCATAAACAATTGAGTGTAAAAAAAATAAAAATTGAGTGAGCGCCTAATACTGGGACCCTCTCTCAGAATTTTATTGCTAGTAGGAGTGTATCTGATTTGATTTGTTATTGCATTTGTGTAAGTGTGGGAGGAAAGATAGGGCAGTTTAAATTTGGTTTTAAGAGGATGAGTGATGACATACTAATAAAGTTAGTATATGAAAAGAGTAAAAAGTGATGTTAAGGCCTGATTCACGCCTGTGCATGCATCTGCAGGGATAGACATCATTGCATGGCCATTTTCCATATGTTTTTTGTTCATTGTCACTTTTTAGTGCATGTAAGCTTGCATAGGTTGATGCATCCTCATTCACTAATTACCCATAAGTCTGCTTGTCATTTTGTATTTAAATAAATCAATTATGAAGGCAGTCATGACAGTTGGAAGCCTTTTTTAAATATATATATGAACATTTTTATTTTCAAAAAGTAGAACATTACAGTGCCATTACTCAGTTACATAATTATAACATAATAGATATAACCATGGCGGCACGGTGGCGCAGTGGGGTAGCGCTGCTGCCTCGCAGTTAGGAGACCCGGGTTCACTTCCTGGGTCCTCCCTGCGTGGAGTTTGCATGTTCTCCCCGTGTCTGTGCGGATTTCCTATGGGTACTCCGGTTTCCTCCTACATTCCAAAATTGTCCCTAGTGTGTGCCTGGTGGGTTGTGTGTGTGTGCGTGCCCTGCTGCGGGCTGGCGTACTGCCTGGGGTTTGTTTCCTGTCTTGCGCCCTGTGTTGGCTGGGATTGGCTCCAGCAGACCCCCGTGACCCTGTACTTAGAACATAGTGGGTTGGATGATGGATGGAGAGATATAACCATTTACTTCAAAATCGATAGAAACACAAAGGAAGAAAATGCAAAAAAAAACAAAACAATCTTAAAGATGTGTTGGAGACAGAAATGATTTTGGGTAAAACGGATACATTCCTCCATAGTTATTGGAACATGCATGTACTCTGTCTCATCCACAGGAAACGGATGGTTGCTACTAGGGAATTATAATGGGTGGGCTTCCAGTGTTGCACGTGCACTAATATGTAAAATGGTTTTTGT
Organism: Polypterus bichir lapradei; assembly: GCA_026402145.1. Taxonomy (NCBI): domain Eukaryota; kingdom Metazoa; phylum Chordata; class Cladistia; order Polypteriformes; family Polypteridae; genus Polypterus; species Polypterus bichir. Next base: position 238,033 of record JANRMT010062825.1, on the reverse strand, counting down.
TTAAGGTTTAGAGTTCAGCTCTTTAGTCTCCAAATTAAAATGTGTAATTCAGTTAAGAATGTTTGGCATAAGCAGTGGCTTTCATGTTATAAACATGCATAAAAGACAATAAGTTGTGGAGTTCCACATTTGTTTGGTTCATCCTCATAAATATCTGTAATTCAATATCATCTGCTCTTCATCTGTCTCTGTCCCATCTGAACAAAAGAGACACTTATGGTGGAATGCTGTTAATATACTTCAGTTCAGCATTCAACACCATCATCCCTCAGCTTATAAGAAAGTTGAGTGTGCTAGACTACAAAGCCTAACTATGCAACTGAGTCCTGGACTTCCTGAAGGAGACTCCAAACAGTCTGCATCTGAAACACCATCTCGAGCACCATCATACTGACCACTGGCAACCCCCAGGGTTGCATACTCAGCCCACTTCTGCTCCCTCTGATTCCCCATGACTTTATGGCTGCACAGAGCTCTAAAACCATCATTAAGTTTGTTGACAACACCAAAGCGGTGTGTCTCACCAGTGATTGGACGCATCAGTTTACAAAATGGAGATACGATAATTTGCAGACTCGTGAAAGTGAAATAATCTTTCTCTTGGAAAAGACACAAGAGATGATTATTGATGATTACTGACTTCAGAAAGGCCCATGATGTAAACACTCTACTGCATATCAAGGGCTCTGAGGTGGAATAGGTCATTAGCACCAAATACCTTGGTTTAGGCACAACATCTCCGCTTCCTTTGGTGACTAAGAAAGGAAAGCCCCCCTTTCATCATTCTCACCATATTCTGGTCAGCTGCATCATTGTCTGATTTAGGAACTGCAGTGTTTCTGGCCGCAAGGTTTTACAACAGAAGGTACTTACAGTATCATGCAGTGTATTTGTCACCACTGTTGATTTTTATCATTGGTTGTTATTATTTACTATCTGTCTATCTGTCATAGTATAGTTTAGTTTTTTACTTATCTTGGACTTTACTGTGTTTATGTGCATTTTGCATTGTGGTCCCAGGGAACATTATTTTGTTTCACTGAATGCTGCAGTACTGTGTATGGTTAGTATGAAAGCCACTTCACTTAACTTGACCTGAAATAAAATGCTATTTACATAATAAATTAATGTTATACTTGTCAATTTTATGTATCTCAAGAGAGAATTTTTAATCCTCATTTAGATATATATATATATATATA
>JANRMT010062825.1:216094-236431 GCA_026402145.1 Polypterus bichir lapradei | reverse complement strand
TTAACAAATAATTATTGGTATATTTTCCCTCAGTTTAAAAAGGTTTAATTTTCTTCTTAATAAAAATTTTAAGGCAGTACTTCACCGCTGCGAAGCGCGGGTATTTTGCTAGTATATATATATAAAGAACATACACACACACACACATATATGCCACTGGTCTGTAATCATCAGGTGAAGAGACGTCTGCCTACTTTGGAACAGGAACAATGCAGGATTTTTTCCACAGCAGTGGCATTTCTGAAGCTTTATGATCAAACTAAACAGGTAAAAGAGGACACCACAAAGTCAGCCCAGGCCTTAAGAACTCGAGGACTGACTCCATCTGGTTCTGCTGCTATTTCTTGCATGTAGCTTCCTCAGTTGGCTCTTTGTCTTCAGTTATAGACAGACCACACTGATGATCAGAGGTGGACTTGTCACTGGTCATTCCAGTTGACGTAGTTGGAGTTGCTGTTGTAGTAGGGATGGGACAATCTATTAAAAAATAGAATCAGGGTATTCGCTTTCCCCTTCTCTCACCTGAGCCATGGATTGCTTGAATCCTATAATTATACGCAGTCCATTCCAGACATCCTTTATGATGATTCTGAGTGAGTTTGATTTCTGTTTTAGCTTTGTAAGCTTCCTTTCCTTCACTCAGCTTTTTGTTTAGCACACGCTTTACATCCTTTAGAACCTCTTTGTCACTGGATTTGAATGCTGTCGTCTTCCAATTCGCTTGGCAGAGGCAGTAAGAACATGAAAGCAGAGCTCCACACAAGCAGCCACCAAGCACAAGATTCAAAACCAGGATGCCTAATTTGTGAGGCAGCAGTGCATCCCACTGCACCACCTTATCACCAAGGATTGGCCTAAGTTATAGGCAAATTAAAATACCTTTCATTCTACTTTGTTTTATAAAAATGCTTTATTTGTACATTTTATGATCTAGAATTATTTTATTATGGATTAGGGAGATCTCCTAATCTCATTTTCTTTTTTTCCTATTTATGGTAGTATTGTGTCGGAAGATATATTTGTGTTTTAATTTGTAAAGTGGTTTACTAAAAGCATGCAAACAAGGCATTTTTTGTAAAAAATTATAATATATCCAACCAATCACATCGTCATTACACCAATGTCAGGAACAAGCCCTGAACTTATCAGGTTATCAGACTATTGCAGAATGCACTAATGCAGGCATTGCTTCTAGGGTAGGCAGCAGCTCCCCACAGACTTGTCAAGGAATGAATGGTTTTAGAATATAATTGGATGCTTAAAAATTTCTTTTGAATTATCATTTCACTAGCCATGTGCGCCCAACTACGTTCCGCGTGTTAAAGTTGTCTGTGAAGGGCTCCCTGTTTAAACGCGGCTGCCAGTTGTGAACTGGGCCCTTCGTCGCACAGCATTATGATTTTTTATAAGGGAAACAAAATTACAAAAGAAAACCCTTGGACATTGATTCGATTGTAACGGCCTACTCGGAATCACTGTCCGAATAGTAATTATGTGGTGGTGTGGGAGCATTTCTGCTTCTGTCCGTTCACAGTCCATCTCGTTTTCACGAAGCTATCGTTTCCTCTCACGATGTCTTCTCAACTTTTCTCCAATCTCGTAGATTGCTTTGTGGCAATCCAAAGAGTAAGGCAGTATACACGGAGCAATGGTTATAAAAGGGGGACACATAGGTATCCAGGCTCTTTAAAGCATAAATAGGGATCACTTCACTGACATGTGAGCAAGGCATGGTACAACTGTGAGACGCGCAGCACTTGCCGGCTACAACGTAACAATAATAATTTCCGGAACGTGCTGTTACGTTGTCATTCATTTTACCCACTGTCTTTCTTTCTTTCATATGTTACGTAGGCACGTACCTTTTATCTTCAGCAATCTCATTCTCTAACCAGGCCTCAGGAGCTAACCAGTGTCACACTGTCCACCACCCCTTTAGTTATTCCGGCACATTGTTGACATCCGTGAGTAGCAACAACGTACTAAACTGGAAGGTGGTCTACGCATGCGGGGAATTCGCGGACAAACAAAGATCAAGATCTAAATGAAGATCTCTTTAGTTAATTTAAAGCACAACAATTTGTTTAGTTTGAATGTCTGTGTTTTGAGGTTTGACTGGAGTACTACATTCTTCAGTAGTTTAAGCCTGGAGGAGATTCTTAATGCAATGCCTATGTTTTAGCTGTCTCTCTACTGCCATCTAGTGCTGCTTCTTCTAATTCATTTGCGGACAAACAAAGATCAAGATCCAAAAGAAGATTATATATAGAGATTCTTTGCTTTGTATAACAGCTGAATATTTTTGGAGACTGAGTAACAGATTTTCAAGGCTAATTAAAAGTCAAGAAAATGTGCTTTTTGTATTAGTCTTTTAAAATAAAACACTAATGTGATGTATTCAGATACCAGATCTCCTCTTGTTTACTCTGCTGTTTATGGCGTAATGCGAGCACCTCAACATATATCAGTAGTCTGTACCTGTCCTGTGGGAGGAAGTGTATGCAGCTCATGACACTGTTCGTACTGAACTTGAAAGACTTTCCTGGGATTTCAGTGTGAAAAACCTTAATCAGGAATTCCCTGTCTCAGTTGTGCTGAGGTCCTTGCCAGTTATTCATAACATATACTGTATAAATTGGGTATATCCTAACTTGCACCTAACTTCATATTTATAATTGATGTTTGCTTTAAATTTTATCTAAACAAGATAAATGGCAGTCAAACTTTATACATTTGTTTTTTTTTATAAGAGTAGCACCTGTGATTTTACTAGACATTTGAAATACTATGTCACTTCTTTCTGCATCCACAGTCAAAAATAATACTATAATAACTTCGTTTTATTTTATTTGGTCCCAAATATTGACCAAATTTGCACGCCCTAGTCATATTTCTCCCTCTTTGATATGACTGGGAGATGAGAAGCTACCAGTGCTTTGCAAATGATTTTCAGCAACCTAGTAAGGACATTATGAATTTAAATGTAATTGGTAGGGATCCAAAGTTGGAATACCTCAATTTTTGAGCATTTCATCAACCTGCCATTCTGCTGTTTTGGGTTCATTACCAATGATAAAACAGAGTTGTGGAAGAAAGATATTGGCCTTATCTTTCTGCTTCCTTGCAGTCATAATCACGCACCAATTTTTGACGTTGTAGTAGGTGGCCATGTCTTTTATCTTGCCATTTATTCAGTTTGTCTGCACCCTAAGGAGAATTACATAAAGGGCATATACCTATACTAATAATAATATAGGCATATTCATAGGTCTGTTATTGACAGTTATGATAAGTTTTAGTAGCCTGCAATTGGTACTACTATAGGAAACGTTGTAGCCCATAATTCCTTCGAATTGCATATCATGCAGTTTATTTTAAGTCAGTCATGACCTGAAATTAGAAAGATGCAGGGAGTAACTGTCACTTGTAATCTCTGCATCAGATCCCCAAAGGTTAAGAGGACTTTGGCAATTGTGTGTGGACTAGTATATCCATGAACACATGGCATTAAGCAATGGATAGGCATTTTCTCTGAAACCCAGCTTCAATCACAGTTAATCTGATTTTGTTCAATTTTAACGCATAATTCATTTGGTCATAAAATGTTATTGCCATTATGTCATTGTAGCACCATGTTTTTTTAAACAAGTATTGTCATTTTGAGGCATTGTTTTGTGGAAGTAAGCATATTGTTTTCACAGTGGCATCCATTGTGTGTTACGTGGGTATGACAAGTGGCGGGATACTCCATTATATATTGGCGAATGATCAGATATTCGCCAGAATATCTGGTGAACCGTCACCTTATTGTGGTGGAGGGGTTTGCGTGTCCCAATGATCCTAGGAGCTATGTTGTCTGGGGCTTTATGCCCCTGGTAGGGCCACCCAAGGCAAACTGATCCTAGGTGAGGGATGAGACAAAGAGCGGTTCAACAAACCTCCGATGAAGAACAAAAACCTTGGACGACTTTTTCCCTTGCCCGGACGCGGGTCACCGGGGCCCCCCTCTGGAGCCAGGCCTGGAGGTGGGGCTCGATGGCGAGCGCCTGGTAGCCAGGCCTGCACCCATAGGGCTCGGCCGGGCACAGCCCGAAGAGGTAATGTGGGTCCTCCTCCCCATGGGCTCACCACCTATGGGAGAGGCCAAGGAGGTTGGGTGCAGTGTGAATTGGGTGGTGGCCGAAGGCGGGGACCTTGGCGGTCTGATCCTCGGCTACAGAAACTGGCTCTTGGGACGTGGAATGTCACCTCTCTGAAGGGGAAGGAGCCTGAGCTAGTGCGCGAGGTCGAGAGGTTCCAGCTAGATATAGTCGGACTCACCTCGATGCACAGCTTGGACTCTGGAACCAATCTCCTTGAGAGGGGCTGGACTCTCTACCACTCTGGAGTTGCCCCTGGTGAGAGGCGCCGAGCAGGTGTGGGCATACTTATTGCACCCCGACTCGGAGCCTGTGCATTGGGGTTTACCCTGGTGGACGAGAGGGTGGCCTCCCTCCGCCTTCGGGTGGGGGGGAAGGGTCCTGACTGTTTGTGCGTATGCGCCGAACAGCAGTTTGGAGTATCCACCCTTTTTGGAGTCTCTGGAGGGGGTGCTAGAGGGCATACCTTCTGGGGATTCCCTCGTTTTGCTGGGAGACTTCAATGCTCACGTGGGCAATGACAGTGAGACCTGGAAGGGCGTGATTGGGAGGAATGCCCCCCCCGATCTGAACCCGAGTGGTGTTTTGTTATTGGACTTCTGTGCTTGTCACGGATTGTCCATAACGAACACCATGTTCAAGCATAAGGGTGTTCATATGTGCACTTGGCACCAGGACACCCTAGGCCTCAGGTCGATGATCGACTTTGTGGTTGTGTCGTCAGACTTGCGGCCATATGTCTTGGACACTCTGGTGAAGAGAGGGGCGGAGCTGTCAACTGATCACCACCTGGTGGTGAGTTGGCTTCGATGGTGGGGGAAGATGCCGGTCAGACCTGGTAGACCCAAACGTGTTGTGAGGGTCTGCTGGGAATGGCTGGCAGAGTCCCCTGTCAGAAGTAGCTTCAACTCCCACCTCCGGCAGAGCTTCAACCACGTCCCGAGGGAGGTGGGGGACATTGAGTCCGAATGGGCCATGTTCCGTGCCTCTATTGTTGAGGCGGCTGACCGGAGCTGTGGCCGCAAGGTGGTCGGTGCCTGTCGTGGTGGCAATCCCCGAACCCGTTGGTGGACACCGGCGGTGAGGGATGCCGTCAAGCTGAAGAAGGAGTCCTATAGGACTTTTTTGTCCTATGGGTCTCTGGAGGCAGCTGATAGGTACCGGCAGGCCAAGCGGAATGCGGCTTCGGTGGTTGCTGAGGCAAAAACTCGGGCGTGGGAGGAGTTTGGAGAGGCCACGGAGAATGACTTTTGGACGGCTTCGAGGAGATTCTGGTCCACCGTCCGGCGTCTCAGGAGGGGGAAGTAGTGCAGTGTCAACACCGTATATGGTGGGGATGGTGCGCTGCTGACCTCGACTCGGGACGTTGTGGGTCGGTGGGGGGGAGTACTTCGAAGACCTCCTCAATCCCACTAACATGCCTTCCAATGAGGAAGCAGAGCCTGGGGACTCTGAGGTGGGCTTTCCCATCTCTGGGACTGAAGTCACTGAGGTGGTCAAAAAACTCCTTGGTGGCAGGGCCCCGGGGGTGGATGAGATACGCCCGGAGTTCCTTAAGGCTCTGGATGTTGTAGGACTGTCTTGGTTGACACGTCTCTGCAACATCCCATGGACATCGGGGACAGTGCCTCTGGATTGGAAGACTGGGGTGGTGGTCCCCCTCTTTAAAAAGGGGGACCGGAGGGTGTGTTCCAACTATAGAGGGATCACACTCCTCAGCCTCCCTGGAAAAGTCTATTCGGGGGTTCTGGAGAGGAGGGTCCGTCGGATAGTCGAACCTCGGATTCAGGATGAACAGTGTGGTTTTCGTCCTGGTCGCGGAACAGTGGACCAGCTCTTTACCCTTAGCAGAGTCCTGGAGGGTGCATGGGAGTTTGCCCAACCAGTCTACATGTGTTTTGTGGACTTGGAAAAGGCGTTCGACCGTGTCCCTCGGGGAATCCTGTGGGGGGGTGCTCCGGGAGTATGGGGTACCAGACCCCCTGATAAGGGCTGTTCGGTCCCTGTACAACCGGTGTCAGAGCCTGGTCCGCATTGCCGGCAGTAAGTCGAGCCCGTTTCCAGTGAGAGTTGGACTCCGCCAGGGCTGCCCTTTGTCACTGATTCTGTTCATAACTTTTATGGACAGAATTTCTAGGCGCAGCCAGGGTGTTGAAGGGGTCCGGTTTGGTGGACTCAGGATTGGGTCACTGCTTTTTGCAGATGATGTTGTCCTGTTTGCTTCATCAGGCCGTGATCTTCAGCTCTCTCTGGATCGGTTTGCAGCTGAGTGTGAAGCGGCTGGGATGAGAATCGGCACCTCCAAATCCGAGACCATGGTCCTCAGCCGGAAAAGGGTGGAGTGCCCTCTCAGGGTTGGGGGAGAGATCCTGCCCCAAGTGGAGGAGTTCAAGTATCTCGAGGTCTTGTTCACGAGTGAGGGAAGAATGGAGCGTGAGATCGACAGGCGGATCGGTGCGGCATCCGCAGTGATGCAGGCTCTGCATCGGTCTGTCGTGGTGAAAAAGGAGCTGAGCCGTAAGGCAAAGCTCTCAATTTACCAGTCGATCTACGCTCCTACCCTCACCTATGGTCATGAGCTATGGGTAGTGACCGAAAGAACGAGATCGCGAATACAAGCGGCTAAAATGAGTTTCCTCCGCAGGGTGTCTGGGCTTTCCCTTAAAGATAGGGTGAGAAGCTCAGTCATCCGGGAGGGGCTCAGAGTAGAGCCGCTCCTCCTCCGCATCGAGAGGAGTCAGATGAGGTGGCTCGGGCATCTGATCAGGATGCCTCCTGGACGCCTCCCTGGTGAGGTGTTCCGGGCACGTCCAACCGGGAGGAGGCCCCGGGGAAGACCCAGGACACGCTGGAGGGACTATTTCTCCCGGCTGGCCTGGGAACACCTTGGGATTCTCCCGGAAGAGCTGGAAGAAGTGGCCGGGGAAAGGGAAGTCTGGGCCTCTCTGCTTAAGCTGCTGCCCCCGTGACCCGACCTCGGATAAGCGGAAGAGGATGGATGGATGGATGGATGATCAGATATTCTTTATTTACAATTACTTTTAATTTAAGAATGAAAGCAATACATTATATAAAGCCATTATATGTAGCTTTTGTATTTTCACTTGTAAGTGTGAAGCAGGTGCTAAAAATAGTCCTGAATATAGTGGATGAATCTTGGTATACTTTATCAGTTAGACTATATGATTTACAGTTCCTTAATTCTGACCATTTTTTGATTAACAACACATGGATGTAGTCCAAGATGCACACTTTCTGTATAACGTGGAAATCGCCTGCTAAAGAAAGTCAAACATCTTAAATATTACATACAATAGCAGACTCTCTTCTGATCTGTTATTGACCTGATAAATTATAAACAGTCTTTCTTTCTTTCTTTCTTTCTTAGTACTTCATATATTTTCTTTTCTCGCATCCCCTCTTTAGATTCCCAGTGCTCTTCTGAAGTAAACTGTAAACCGCCAAATTTTTTTCAGCCAAACAAATCCTCCTCATTCTCTGTTTAAATATCCTTATGTCTAGTAAATGGCCAGTTGTACAAAAACTAGAACTACCAAGTTTTGCAAGCTCAGAGATGCATCACCTTAGAGTGTTTTGAACATCACATTGATTTTTATTTAGTCCATTAACCCAAAACATTTTTCTCTCTTTAACTAAACATACTGGGTATCTCTTTGTATATGTTACAAATGTTATATTGGCTTGGTGAGCTAGTGGTTGTTAAGAAATCATGATTATAGGAAGTAAAGCAGAATATTATTTTTCCATTTTATAATGGTAAATGGTTTTAGGAGCCTTTCAATTTGAACAAAATAAGATGGTATGCTAACATTATAGTATAAATTGGTGCTTTACACATTGCTGTCATATCAGATATTCTCCCCTAACAATGTTGTTGGCAGTGTACACATTTTTTTTTTTTTTAGTTCAGACAGTGTTTTGCGCACGTTAAGTGCTGACTTCCATTCCATTTAGATGAAAATTTAATTGAAAAATCCTGTTAATAAGATTCTAATATAATCTAGAAGTTTACTCTTTTGAAAACACTTGCATAGTTTGGAATAACGGTCATTATCAAAACCTAGAAAGTAGAAAGTATAATTTTTGTAATAGATCATGAAGAAAGGTTTGAGAAAGTTGGTTTCTGTTTCTGAGAAAGTTGGACCTATTGACCTGAAATCCGGTGCACATATACTATGTGACGTCTACTATCCACTTTCAGGGTGATGATTAACCTCCAAGGTTATTCCTCTTTTTATTTTTATTTTATTGTAGAATCAACTCTCGACAGGGGCCGGGCGCCGTTCTCATCCCTACCACCTTTGCCGTCACTTCCCTTACCTCTTCATATCTTAAATCATTCTTAAATGTTCAATCTGCCTCAAGTGCCAACTTAAGTGAAAAATGAAGGAAAACGTACTAAGTAATTGCAGCACAAACATGGACTTAATCAGATTTAACGTGAAAAGATGCCAGCGAAAGAAGAGAAGAAGTTGGCTGCTAGGGAAGAAAAGAGAGCTGCTCAGGAAGCAGCAAGTGCATCAACCTCTGAGCAAACGAATGGTAAACGTACAGAGAAAGAGTATGAAAACTATGAATGCTTAAGTCAAGTGTATTCACTGCACGTTATCGTGCAGTGTGCCATTACTGGTCCCAGCATAATGCAAAATTCAGTTATCTTACTACATAAAAATGTGCCTGAAATTGCTCTATGCTGCCTTTATTGAAAAGTAATCTCTATGTCCTTAAAAAAAAAAAAAAGCACAGAGAGCATGGAAAAGGTGTGCTTCTTCTCTGGAAGGCATGTATAGAGTTTGATGCTTACAAAAACGTGTGGTGCTCTCACACATACTTTTGGCAGTAATCTGACTAACTGTAGTATCTATGTGACTACCAGGAGGAAACACATCGAAGCTTTACAAGCATTTATTCCTTACTCATTGTGATGCCTTCCAGGAGCTCAGAACTTGACATGTATGAAATGATATTTACAGTAAAAAATAAGAAAAGTTCTTTTTTGAGGAGAAATGTAATTTTGCATTTTATTTTGTAATAATACAAAGTTGTCCATTATTTTTTCTGTATCAACTTTGTACTGGTATTGATAAGCATAAGCTGGTATTAGCAGTGAAGTCAAAATTTTAGGATTGATCCAACACTACTATTTTGTCAATATACAGATCTGTAAAAGTTCCTATTCTCTGCATATCCCATATGTTTAATGTTATTTACTTCAAAGAGAGTTAAAGTGTATGGCTGTCTTGTAAATCACAAGGGTTATGGATTAGCAATCACAACATTTTGCATGTTGTCATCACCATACACAGCCACTTTGGCTGTGATTTCTCATGTCTTAATTGTACCAGTTATCTTTTCAACTAGGCTGTCAGCTGTATACCTATCTGGAATATTGTGTGATGGTACAGCCCCTAATTTCATCAGTCTGTCTTCATCTAGGTCAAACTGTGATCCTCTATGGTTTTCATTCCAGCCACTTTCTTAATTTGTAACCAGTTATTTCTGTGAATTGAACATACTTACACCTTAATTTAAATTACTGTAACTTGCTTATTAGCATTTCACAACCCTTAGTTTTTCTGTAACTAGCTACTAAAACAATAACAAGATGTGAAATGAACCAACAGATGACCATTTAATTTAGGAGTCTGAAACTCAGTTCTTAAAGTTCTTCTGCTCCAACTATTTTCCTAATTAGAAGCCAGTTCTTATTGCTAGTAAATCCATTATTTAGCTATATTGCTTGGTAGTGCTGCCACTCTGGAACACTAGACATTTCTAAAACTACTCATTTTTCATGGGATTACTGTCTGAATTTTTATGGATCAGAACAAATTAGTATTTCTCAGACCTTCACTTTTTCCTTAAATACTATACTGAAACTGATATTGTAAAATGGATAAAACTGCAAATGAGATCATGTTTTCTGATCATCTGCTGGTTTAGTTTGTATCTCATTATTGTTTGGTTGCTAGAATAAGAAAATATTAGAGTTCTGAATCTTAATCAAGCCAATTGAAATAAAATTGGAACAAGCATTTGGCTGTGGCTGTAATAAAAACCTGCAACCACTGTGACACTCCAGGATCCAAGTTTGACACCCTTGATGTAGACAGTGGGAAGGTCTTGTGATAAATGTTTCAGTTTAGAATCAGTTGTGGGTGAGAGCTCATTTGGTGTGGCTTGCTGATTTTTCAACTCTTACATGTTCCTTGTAAATTCTTTTTTGTCTGTCTCTGGATGAAGTTAGGTATCTCTGCTCAAGGTCCCTACAGGTAACATTCGGGCCTAGAGTGTGTTTGTGATGTTGAGTGGTGTCCTGTCAAGAGATTGTTCCTGTCTTTAACCTAATCCTTTCTGGGATAGGCTCCATCTTGCTTGCAACTCTGATCAGGATAATCGGGTTTAGCGATTAGATGATAGAAAGAATTGATACTGAGGAAGAGAAAACATTATTATTTAACTCACAGATATCAAGGACTGTGTTTTGAGATCATCATGCTGCAGAAAACTATATGATTTGTTCCTGATTTATGCAGAAAAGGAGTTGGGCTGTGTGCACAGCATTAAGAGACTAACTTTTATCATTTATGAGGAAAGGCTGACCTCTGATACTATCAGAAGACCCTGTGCAGAATGTAAGATCTTTATGGACTATAAGAATGTTTAAATTGATTCTAAGTGTGTATAATTAGAAGGGTGTATTCCTTAGGAATGCAAATGGCTGTTTGTTTCATGTTTTAGGACATTCCAGTATATCATAAATTAAGATTTAACCTAAGCTATGCATAACCTCAGAATGAACTGCTAGGGTTTTTTTTTTCTTTTCTAGGATATAAAAGAGAGAACAGGTTTACTTTAGGTATTCTGCCAAAATCCAAATCAGTTGACTGAATTGGAAAGAGGCAGTCTCACATTCTCTCTACTCACCAAGAATTAAGAATAAAGAAATTATTTTTACTTTAATTGGGTTTAAGTTTTTCCGTTGTTTTTCGACTTCAGCGCTCACAATACTAATCCAGTATTCATGCCAAGTAACACAGCTGACAACAGAAGGTGCAAGGAGGTCCATTGTTAACACACAGAATATTGTAAAATATAAGCTGTCTCATGTAATGCATGATAAAATAACTACATATGGTGTAATGTGCAGGTCATATTTATATCACATAAACTAAATGGAAGGAAAATGAAATGCTCATTGCTCATAAGCAAAGATGTGTACCAATTGAGAATAGCTAAAGTGTTATAAAATACTAATAAGATTTCAGTACTAATGACAAGCACAGCATATTTTCAAGAACAGTAGTCACATGTGTTAGAATTTAAATACACACAGTCATCATTTATCTAGACGTCTTTAGCCATTTTTATTATAGCAATTTCATTTCAATATACCAGTAATGATCTATATTCCGAAAAATATTGATAGCTGCCATAAATGCTGAATTTCTTTCTGTTAACACACATATGACTATGGCACTTTTTAAAATCTAAATACTTAAGATGGTTAAGATGAGGGAAAATATACCAATAATTATTCGTTAAGGATCTTTTTGTATACTACTCCGGGTGTAATATGACCAAGCTGTGCGCTGAGCTTACTCTTGAGCATGCAACGTACAGTTGGCCATGTGAAAAGTAATCTTGTTTCAAATCTCTTACTCTTATAGTGCCCCTGTGTAGTATAATTATCTCCTGTACCGTCATCAGTCCACACCTTGAACCTGTCCCAGTCATTCAATACATAAGACACAATGTTCCTCTGGATATCAAGAGTGAGCCTGATATGGCTGTGCAATATGTAACACAGAGAATGGAAAAGGCAGGTGCCATCTCTGGGCATGGAAACCAATCGGTAAGTGACAGTTCTTTGATCGATGGTGATCACCTTGATAGACATGTTAATGGGGGTACGGTTGGAATGATAAAGGAAATGGGTACCTGAACAATGTAAAGTAAGTCTAAAATACCTACACAAGAACTATAATCGTAATAAACGAACAATAAAACAGCGGAGAAGCCGTGGATTAAATAAAAAAGCTGCAGTTATCAGCAGGGAGACGTGAATCCCGTCGTGAAGCAAGGAAGGGAATGTAAAGATCGGAGCGACGGACGGCCTTATATAGGCAGACATCCAAAAATGTGGGAGGCTTTGGGATGGGGGACCCAATGCCGCCTCACACGGTGACCGAGCTGCAGACTATGGACTTATATATGTACGTAAGTAGGATTCAGTTAGCGTTGGGAACTCGCTTGCCAAATTTTTTTAAAGATGGGCCTATAAGTAACAAAGACTGTTGGAAAATTCAGAATTTTGCCAAAGCGTTGTTCGTAGCAAATTTGCTAAGTTCACGTTCGCCCTTGTTCATCGAATTATTTACTGATAATTCAGCTGGTTTTTTTTTTTATATTAGCAAACCATAATGCTTTGTGAGGCCAGTGCAAGTCATCTGGAGCTGCCTGTAACAGCCAACATTGATGGGACCACCCCTGGGATATATAATGCTCTGTGGGATGAGTTACCTGTGCTTGTAGCCAAATGTGTAGGCCAATCTTTGAGTTCCACATCAATTTAAGTGAAGGAAACTCTATAAAGAAATAATAGTAGCAAAAGATGTATTACTATTTAGAAGATGTTTCTATCTTTTTGATGGTATAAAAAGTGCAAAGCATCAGCACAGACAGTTTAAAGAGCCTTCAGCATGACTTCAAAAAATTGAATGAGCCAGAGGTTTCAGTCATGACACACCAGTTTGAATTTTCTGGCTTTAAAAGTCCTACATATTTTTTCTGACTTTTGACTAAGATTTTAGCATTTCTGCTTTTTTTTTTTTTTTTGATGAAATATATGACTGCGCGTCTCTGACTGCATTCTTTCTTCTTTGATCTGATGGAGACAGATGGCCACAGTAAAGAAACATATACATCATGGATAATGAGTTATCTCTGCTTGTGAAGTTGTAATGTATTATATAATAAACATTTATGATTTTAAAATGTTAATTGGTGTCAATTGCGAGTATACAAAGTGCTTGGCTAGACTGCTGCATAGAGTAGTTCCACTTACTTTTTTAGTTGCAGCTGATATTTTTCAATTTCCAGCCATTGGTAAAGATGGTTTTAAATAGGCCTGACTAAATACAGTACTAGAGGGTAAAACCATCTGACTGAGAAATGTTAAAAGCCATTAAGCAAATATAAGTTGTTACCAGAACCAAGATTGTAAAACCTCAACTCAGGTTGATAGATGGAATGCTATGAGTCATTAATCGGAAAGTTTGTTTCAGGTTTTTCACCAATGTGATGGTCAATCTTTGAGTGCCCCATCAGTATAAGAGAAGGAGGTGCGTGATCTATGCTTGCATAATAATTAGCCACATTCAGATAAAAAAAGCAAACCTTGACGCACACCCCCAAATGCAGGAGACTGTATGAAATAATAGTAATAATGAAAGGTTTATTACTATTTACAAGATGTTTCAATCTTTTTGATAGAAGAAGAAGTACAGAGCTTCCGGACAGATAGTTTGGAGAGCCTTCAAATCGACTTCAAAAATGGAATGAGCCAGTGGCTTCAATTGTGACATGCCACTTTGAATTTTCTACCTTTAAAAGTCCTACATATTTTTTCTGACTTTTGACTATGATTTTGGCATTTCCTCTTTGTTTTGATGAAATCTGTTTGCATGTCTCTGACAGCGTACTTTCTTCTTTGATATCACAGAGGTATGGTGGTGAAGTGGTTGGTACTGCTGCCACACAGCTCAAACCACCTTTTTGGGCACAATAATTAGTACAGTATACAGGTAGTTGGCAGATGTTTCCCTAGCTCTCAAGGACACTTTAAAGATGACTGCACCATTATAATACAGTAAAATTTAGTTCAGTTAGACCTTCCCCATTTACTTTAATGCAGTTCGGCAAGTTTGACGAATATCGCAAACATTTCCATGATTTCAGGGAACTCTCTGCGAAGAGAATTTGGCAGTGTTCACTCATCACTATTGATCAATTTATCAGTGAGCTTTCACAATGAAGGAATCTGTATCTTTTAATCCAAAAGAACAGACAATGAGATGTTTAAAACCTGTGTCTTGGCCAATCCATATGGTCATTCAATAGTGTTAGAATGTCACTGTTCTCTGCATACTTGTTCATCCATTTTAGATTCTCCTTAATCTACTTCAGGGTCACAACAGAGACCAAATCTTAATTTGCCAATATCTGGATAAAAACTATCTCTAGATTAGGCGCCAAGCTTCGAGTTGTTAAATGATTAACATAGGTCCTGGAACTGATAACATGCAGTATATACACTTACAAAATGAATGGTGATAGAGTTGTGTCTCACAGAACTTATTTTGCATGCCAGAAATAACCTGATTTTGTATGTTCTCGGCTGATGTGGCTGTGCAGTACAGAATTTTTAGAAATATGAACCAGTTATTGGATACAATTCTTGGCTTTATGTTTGCTTTTATTGTGCAAGGATTAAATAATATGCCATTTATAAAGTTTTACTTTTTATGTGTTATGATAAACTGCTTCATTGTAACCTAAATAGATTTACAGCAGAACACAAGAAATTGCTCAGTTATTTTAGCTGCCTGCTAGTTCACAACAGAAATAAGAAAATGTAAAATTACTGTAAACCACAGTTCCCCTGGTTTCTAGATAAATGTTCCTCTTAAAAGTATGTTTTCACATGACCCCATGCCTAGTCAGGTCTGTCAATGCAGAATAAGGTTGGTTGTCTGGAGTTTTTTTTTTTGTTTGTTTTTTTTCTGTCCTCCCTAGCCATCGGACCTTACTTTTATTCTATGTTAATTAGTGTTCCCTAATTTTAATTCTTTATTTTGTCTTTTTTCTCTTTCTTCATCATGTAAAAGCACTTTGAGCTACATTGTTTGTATGAAAATGTGCTATATAAATAAATGTTGTTGTTGTTGTGGCTAATTTAATTTTAAATATGTATTAGTTGTATACGTAGGAAAAACATCAAAAACAATTTCAACAGAAACATTAGGACTGGGAAAGTTAACATGTTCATTTTTCTGTCTATTGTGGTCTGTTTATTGTGTTAATAAATATTGTTGCATCCCGGGCCAGCAATGAAGCAAACGCTTCTGCCAGTGCTTTGGTGGGGGCAGCAGTTTAATGTGTTTCTTTTCTTTTTTTTTTTTTTTTTTTTACATTACGAAACAATAGTACAAATGAGTTATGTGTGTACCTAAAGAGTTACATACACATCCAGTTCCAAATTTATATATTACCTATTAAAATTTTATGAACTATAATTTTCATTTAAAAGTTTAACATTTTGTATTACATGGTTCAACTTTCAATATGTAGCACTGGTGTACATTTTCTGTTTTATACTGTACATACTGACATAGATACAGGGAATGGTCAAAAAAGGGCGGGGGGGTTATAGCAGTCCTCATGCAATGCTATAGAAAAGTTGCAAAGGTAAAAGTTACGCTCTCATTTTTCATTTTATGCTTCTGTACTAAGATTGAATCAATGGTATATTACGTAAGCACTAAATAAGTTATCTTTGAGTGGCGCTACAACCAAAATAAGTCTCTAGTGTCTCTGTATTTAACTTGTTAGTCTGCCAGCCAGCTTACAGTGCTGACTACCCTAATATAATGAGAAATTTCTACGAAATAGAAGTGTAGTGATTATCCCTATCCTTGATTTAAGTTTTCAGTATCTTCGCTAATTTATACAAAGAATGCAACATAACCATCTTAGTAATGCACGGTGTCAGTCTTTAAGAGAGATAAAAGCTACAGAGATCTTTTTTTAGCATGCCAGGAGCAAAGGTGTAGGAATAGTAGTGCTTTCCAACTGTTTTTCTGTGGTGGCACACTTTTCATAACCCAAAAAATCCCAAGGAACACCACGGTTGTACCAACCACAAAAGCATTAAATCTAGATATGTGCTAAACTGTCCGATGGGGCGGGACAGTTAAATCAGCTTTTAGCAGTGCATTCAAAGTCAACAGTCTTTTGGATTGTTTCATTTTTACTTTGACATGTCTTTGTCTCATATGGTATACAATTTGATGTGTCTTCTTTTCAACTTGCCTTTTAGGAAGGCAGTCAAATTCAGGTTCTGCTTGCTCAAGTAGTATTTTGTTAAGGTTTAAGGTCATTTTTTAAGTTTAAACTATGCCATTAATGGTTTTTAAAATTTCTTTGTGTTCATTCTATATTAAATTTATGCCTCAGTTTGTATTTATTCATGCTTATTATACACTATTCATTTTATAATTACATTTTAGTGTTAGATGCAATTAATTCAATATACATTATGCAATTAATTGGTAATTTTTTTTTATTGATTTCCAGCCCTAATATCCTCGATCCTTGATCTATCAGGGGTCGGCACTGAGGACATGATGAATAAGAGAAAAAACATAACAGAAGAGCTACTTTAAAAATGATATACCGCAGATTCATTTATCGAATAGTCATATTTACAAAATATAATATTGTAATGACCAGTGTATTAAGCAAATACAGCTCAGAGGTACTGGAGTTTTCTACGTTTTACTTGGAGTCTTCGTTCCATAAGAAATGGTGCCCTGTCTTATACTCAGTTATCTGGGTTATAGAGAACATCTCCAAAACAATAAAAGAAAGCTTTCCCTAACAATAATTATCTCCTGCCACTCCTCTCCTAACAGACATGCCTGCCTCTTACAAAACAGATGCCCTTCACCCAGTCCCATCACTTACACAGCATTCCGCCCTTTCTGCTCCCTCATAGTGCATCACAAGCTACCTGCAATGTCACAATATATTAACAAAACATAATATAACAGAATTTAAAAAGAAATTGACAATGCAGAAGAATAATAACATTAATACATAATAACAATACCGTCAGTGGTTTCCATTTTCGACATGATTTTCAATTTTGTCGGCATCACACTTTATACTGTTCACCATTGTTCTTCCTGTTCCAAAAATTGAAATAATACTTGAAGTGCTTTTGCCATTTTGTACACGTTTAATAATTTCAATTTTTTTGTGACAATTCCAGCACCACATGCATCTGTTTATCGGGCTTAACAATGTATAGTAGTTTAATTATAACAAAAGAGAAAAACTACAAAACGCTATAAAGCTGAATGTTTGTAACTGACACTGATTTCAAAATGCGGCATGACACATGGTGCTGGGGAAAAACAATATGTGCTAACAAAAGAGAGAGTGGTTTTCAATGCGCATAGCTCACAGCGTATTGTGCGGCAGACATGGGCGTGCGTAGTGTTTTTGCCCTGACGGTTAATCGAGTGATGGATAATCAAGGTTTTTTCTATGTGTGTGTGTGTATATGTATGTATGTGAGTATGTATGTATGTGTGTGTGTGATATATATATATATATATATATATATATATATATATAGTGTGTGTGTGTGTGTATCTATACTAATAAAAGGCAAAGCCCTCACTCACTCATCACTAATTCTCCAACTTCCCGTGTAGGTAGAAGGCTGAAATTTGGCAGGATTATTCCTTACAGCTTACTTACGAAAGTTAAGCAGGTTTCATTTTGAAATTCTACAAGTAACGGTCGATAGCGGTCGATAACGTCCGCCATGTTGAACTTTCTTATTTATGGCCCCATCTTCACGAAATTTGGTAGGCGGCTTCCCTGCGCTAACCGAAACCGATATACAGTAATCCCTCCTCGATCGCGGGGGTTGCGTTCCAGACCCCCCCGCGATAGGTGAAAATCCGCGAAGTAGAAACCATATGTTTGTATGGTTATTTTTATATATTTTAAGCCCTTATAAACTCTCCCGCACTGTTTATAAATATTCCCTGCAGAGTTATACAGCATAATCCCTTTGTATTCTCTTAGATATTAGGAAAGATTCATTGAAATTATGTATATAAACACACTATTTATATACAGTAAAACCTAAATATTATTTTAAAGATATCGAGTGTCTCCGATATCACATATGTTACAGCCATTACGATAGACAGGCCACCAGCAATAAATACGTACAATGCAAGAAAAATAGTATACAGTAAATGTGTGTACAGTGACACTAAACATACGTACATGTACTAAGCACTGTAAGAAGAAAATTAATTATGGTTACTCACCAACAATGACACGATGACTTGTCCGATAACAATGAGTTTAATTTTACTGCACAACAAAGGAGAGCGTTACAGCCCTTGTAAAGGAGCCACTTCAGGCATTTGTGTAGCACTGCCGTTGTTCTTCTTCTGGCAGTCTTCAATCCAAATCCCTAAAGCAGATTGCATCCAGACTACTGCCTTATTACATCCACTTGCAACTCGTTTTGCACCCTGGTTAAAAGGACACTGCAGCCATAGATCTTATATTCCTTTCCTACTTTTTAAATAAAAAGAATCGTAGCCTTCAACAAATCCAAAACGTTTACCTTTTCGGCAATCGTTAACATCTTCTTCTTGCGCTTGGGCACGGCCCCTGAAGCAGTAGCAGATTGTTTTGGAGCCATAATGAAGGGCTTGACTATGCACAAAGATAAACACTAAAGAGCACAAGTCTTTACACAGCGAAACACGTTGATGCTGAATGAGCGAGACGATACTTCCTGGTTAACACTGCATTCAGCACGCAGGAGCTCAACTGCGTGCTCTGACTGGTTAGCTTCTCAGCCATCCGCCAATAGCGTCCTTTGTATGAAATCAACTGGGCAAACCAACTGAGGAAGCATGTACAGGAAGTAAAAAGACACATTGTCCGCAGAACCCGTGAAGCAGCGAAAAATCCGCGTTATATATTTAGTTATGCTTTCATATAAAATCTGCGATAGAGTGAAGCCGCGAAAGTCGAAGCGCGATATAGTGAGGGATTACTGTATATGTGTGTGTGTGTATATGTATATATATATGTATGTATACTAGCAAAATACCCGCGCTTCGCTACTGCATTAAAATTTTTATTAAGAAGAAAATGAAACCTTTTTAAACTGAGGGAAAATATGCCAATAATTATTTGTTAAGGATCTCTTTGTATACCACATTGTCAGTTTGGCCCTCCGGTTGTAACATGACCAAGCTGTGCGCTGAGCTTACTCTTGAGCATGTAACTTACAGTTGGCAATGTGAACAGTAATCTTGTCTCAAATCTCACAGCTTGGATTGCTGCTGTCATAATCGGTTTGAGTTTCATGGTTTGTTTCAATTACGACAGTATTTGCAGGATTTGTTGTGTTGAAGTGACATTTGGCATCTGTCAAGCGTTGTAAGCACACAACCGGTTTCATCGATAAAATCACATCCAGCTTTTGAGAGTTTAAACATTCATAAACATCAAAGTGTCCACTACTGAAATCGTCACCTGTGAATCTAAGATGTTTAAGAGGCATTGGCGGTTGTCGAAAGGTGTAAAATATTTGGCCATTTCGGTACACTTGAAAGCGACAAACGAACAATTCAGCGGCAGCCATCAACTCACATACAGAACCATAGGTGAAGGGCTTAAGCATTTCACTCTTATAGTGCTCCTGTACTGTCATCAGTCTACACCTTGAACCTGTCCCAGTCATTCAATACATAAGACAGAATGTTCCTACGGATATCAAGAGTGAGCCTGATATGGCCGTGCAATATGTAAGAAAGAGAATGGAAAAGGTAGGTGCTATCTCCGGGCATGGAAACCACTCGGTAAGTGACAGTTCTTTGATCGATAGTGATCATCTCGATAGACATGGTAATGGGGGTTGGAATGATAAAGGAAATGGATACCTGAGCAATGTAAAGTAAGTGTAAA
This sequence comes from Polypterus bichir lapradei, assembly GCA_026402145.1. NCBI lineage: Eukaryota > Metazoa > Chordata > Cladistia > Polypteriformes > Polypteridae > Polypterus > Polypterus bichir. The sequence goes on along the minus strand of JANRMT010062825.1, from coordinate 216,479 downwards.
ATACCTATACAATAACTATAATTGTAATAAACAAACAATAAAACGGCGGAGAAGCCGTGGATTAAACAAAAAGGCTGTAGTTATCAGTAGGGAGACGTGAATCCCGTGGCGAAGCAAGGAAGGGAATGTAGAGACCGGAGCGACGGACGGTCTTATATAGGCAGGCAGCCAACAACGTGGGAGGCGTTGGGATGGGGGACCCAACGCCACTTCACATGGTGACCGAGGTGCAGGCTATAGACGTATATATGTACATAAGTAGGATTCAGTTAGCGTTGGGAACCCGTGTACCAAATTTCTTGAAGATGGGCCCATAAGTAACAAAGACTGTTGAAAAGTTCAATATGGCGGCCGACAGTGGCATCATACCACCGAAATAAGTACG
>JANRMT010062825.1:188545-211094 GCA_026402145.1 Polypterus bichir lapradei | reverse complement strand
AACTATCGTATATGTTGAAGTTCTATTTAAATTTTAAATAGAAGGAATTTTTATTTAGTCGACAGAATATTATTCCGGAATAAATCAACTCAAACCTTAAATAATATTTTGCTCTCCATAAAAAATATATCCTGTCTAAATTATACAAGTTAGAAATAAAGTAAATGTTAAAAGAACAAACATTCAAATTTCTTTACTCTTATGTAATTTTATATAAAAAATAAACTTAAATTTTAAATATCCCAAAAGATTTTGCTCTCCATAAAAATATATCCTGTCAAAATTTATACAAATTCAAATATGAACATGGTGCATAACAAAACCTGGAAACATAAATAAAATTTGTTCTTTTCAGCAATAAGAAATCAAATCATTCAGTTTATGAACAAAGTGCATATTTGGGAACACCGTAGTGTCAACTTGGTTCAACATTACTTGGCAACAGGGAAAGTGGGGCAAGTTGCACTGGTGCATTTGTGTCTCCCATAAAAGTAGCTTCACTTGAAATCACTTTGTGATTTTGCACGGGTAAAAACGTCTGCTGAAGTGTCAGATTCTTCTTTAACTCTTCTGCTTTCTGTATCTTGTGCATTGCATTCAGGTCTTTCAGGTTATCTTGATGTTTTGTCTCATAGTGCCGTTTTAGATGAAATTCTGTAATTACACCCACATTTGCTCCAGAAATGAGACACACGGGTTTACCGGCAATGTCAGTAAACATATACTCAGCCTCCCATCGGTTTTTAAAGGCTCTATGTTCAGAATCACCTTTTCTCTTCGGCATCGCGTGGGCTAGCTTCGCAATAACTTGCAGCATCATAAGCTAGACTTGATTAACGCGGTAAGTGTTCGGCAAGGCAGCTGAAGCGATGCATTATGGAATCTGTAGTTTATTGTGTTACCAGCACTTCATATCTCCGGGCCATTAATAACAATAATACAGTATATAAAATGATCTCGCGGGCCGGATATAATTACACGCCGGGCCGGATGTGGCCTGCGGCCCTTGAGTTTGACACATATGGACTAAATAGAACTTGAAAAGATATATTTTTTTCAAATGAGATCGCGCAATTCAGATAGAGTTGACGCGCACTACAGTACATCGAGCCCGCGTGCTATTGTGCTTTTGCCTGCGTGCCTCAATAAGTCATCCTCCCCTCGCTCTTACTTTTTTACCGTTCATCTAATGAATACACTGTGTATGGCTTTACCAAAACAATCATTGATGGCGAATTAAGTATCCATTATTCGAGTATGTAGGTCGGGGTATATATATACATATATATATACCCGCGTATCGCTGCGGAGAAGTAGTGTATTAAAGAAGCTATGAAAAAGAAAAGGGAACATTTTAAAAATAACGTAACATGACTGTCAATATACAGTAATTGTTTTGTGAGTGTTACTGAGTGTTGCTGTCATCAAGGATTTAATTATCATTATTTCTTTCAATCAGGTTCGTATTTGTAGGATGTGTTGTGTTCAAGTTACATACAGTGTTTTTCAATCGTTGTAAAGATGACAGGTTTCATTCATCGATTCGTTTCTTACTGCATCAATAAACAGCTCGTCGTCTTCTTTATCTGAGACCTGACACACTGCGTGCACGGGTTTTTTTTTACACTGTCTTCCTTTAGCGGGACATTGAATTTTTCCACCGTGTGCTTTGTTTCCGCAGCAGCTGCACTTATGAATATTCTTGTATGTATCAGACGCTTCATATTTTTTTGCTGCCTTTTCAATTGTGTAATTCGGTTTTTGTTCAGCGCTCTTTGGAACTGTTGCTTTTTGTCTGTGCACTGCGGCAGTTCACGTGAGCCGCTCGGTGTACATGCATCGAAGTTTCCCAGCTGTGCTGGTGCCATGTCGTGCTATGTCCATGGCTGTATTTAATGTTACCGAAGTCCTGGCACTTAAAACTTTCTCTCGCAGTTTCGCTGAGTTTGTGCCAAACACCACCCTGACCATCTCATCTTCCTCTGCATAAGCACAGTCCTTCACCCGTGAATATTTAGTGGCAGTTTGCTATTGGATTGCCGCTGACGGACGGCCTTATATGGGCAGGCACTAAATTACAAACGCCAGCGGCAGCCTGTCTATGAACTTAATTTAAAGTTTAGGTTTACATCGTGCTTTGTTTCCAAAGTAGCAGAACTCATGAATATGGTTGTATATGTCACTCGCGCGCTTCTTATTGTTTCGCTGCCTTCTCAATTATATAATGCATGTTTTCATCAGCGCTTTTTGGGGCTCTTCCTGGTTTTCTACGTACTGCGTGATTACGTAGGAGGCGTGATGATGTCACACGAAACTCCGCCTCCACGGCTTTCAAGCTCATCTCCATTACAGTAAATGGAGAAAAACAGCTTCCAGTTATGACCATTACGCGTAGAATTTCGAAACGAAACCTGCCCAACTTTTGTAAGGAAGCTGTAAGGAATGAACCTGCCAAATTTCAGCCTTCCACCCACACGGGAAGTTGGAGAATTAGTGATGAGTCAGTCAGTGAGTGAGTGAGTGAGTGAGTGAGGGCTTTGCCTTTTATTAGTATAGATATGTATATATATGTGTATATATATATATATATATATATATATATATATATATATATATATATGTATATGTGTGTGTGTGTGTATGTGTGCCTGTTTCTTTTCTCTGTTCAATTAACTAAGTTACAAATTTAATTATGTTTTATTCATAAAATGGCCAGAAACATTAAGGAAGCAGAATATTTCCATAAGAAGCATATACCTATTGGACAACTTTTATTTTGCAAGCCGTCTTGGCTGGGGAGTGGGGTCTCTGATTCCAAATCACATTTTATCTTTCATTATTTAAAGCAGTTGTACAGATCCCCACCTCCTCTAACCACTTTGATGACACAAGAGAGGGAGCAAAAAAAAAAAAAAAAAAGCTTGTTAGCAACTTTAAAAAAAAAAAATAAAATACAGAGAAGACACTGTGTATTGCCATTGAAAAAGAGATCAAGAGTTCCTTGATGATACCTGAGGTGGACAGGGATGTAAATCCACTTGAGTAGTGGAAAGCACAAGAAGTACACCTCTTCCAAATTGGGAGCCCTTCTGAGAGGGCTTTCAGCACAGGAGAAAATGTTGTAACTGTACTATCTGAAGCCATATGATGTAGATAGACTGGTGATTCTGTCACACAACTTGAAGTTTCCTCAGTAGAATTTACAATTTTTATTTTTTTCTGATATCTTTGTGAATTGAAAAGAACTTGAAGTTAGTAATTTGTTTAAAAATGCTTTAGGTTTGGGGTTTTCTGTTTCCTAGTGTAATATATGACAGAACTTGTTTACAAATGCTATGTTTTCTCCCGTGCAGTGTTTGACAGAACCTTGGATTTTTACACTATAGTACAGTATGTTAGTTTTTTGTTATAACTTTCTGTGTTGCAAGTCACAATGTATCTTCAGTTTCAGCTTCTAGTAGTTTATATAAATAATGTTCTATTTAAGAGCCAAATATTTTTAAATACAGTATGTAGCAGATCATTTTTTATAAATTTCCAAGGGAGTAAATGAAAAAGAACTTTGAAGCTTATCAAAGTAAAGAGTGGGAGTGCAGTCATTTTACTCATGTAAATTTCAAAATAAACTAAGTTTATATTTGCTGTTTTTAAGATACTGATCTATTTTATTGATCTGCTTTTTCAGTATAAAGTTATGCTATTGTGGGGTTCTGTGATGTTGAAAGATTATTTCGTCAAGACTGCTAAATTGTAATATTTAAAATATGTACATGTTTAAATATGTTGGAGTGTGGGTTAAAAATTCTGGAGGCTCATATGTATGCTCATATTTGAAGTAAGTTTACTGGGTCATTACTGTCACATGTTCAGAATACAGTGAAATCCTAATTTATATGTGCTAATCAACATGCAAAACATTGCCACTTTCCAGTGCCATGATTAATTGGTGTAACTATCTCTGCCTTGATGCGTTTGTTTTCCATACCTGAAAAATCTCAGAAAATATTTGTTATAACCTAGCATCTTATCAGAATTCAGAAAAATATCTCAAAATGATTAGGATAGGTATACACTTCTTATGTACAGTAGATCAATGACAAAAAATCATTTCATATATGCAGTCTGGTGAATGCTATGCAAGACAAACCAAAACCATTTTTAGCTATTTTCAGATCTTGGACTATAAAGTGATACAGAATTACTTTCCTGCCCAGCCCCCCATCATTAGAGGATATCTTTTTTCTGAGACATTTCCATTTCCTCATATTTTCTTTCAGTATTCTTTATTTTTGTTTTTTGTTTTTTTGTCATTCTTAATAACACTTTCTATGTGACACTTGTGTCTGGTTTTTAATAGAATCTTATCTCTATCTTCAAATTTGTCAGTTTTTAAACATTGTATTTTTTTGCCTCTGTTAAATTTTTTTTCTAATTTGTTCTTAGTTTTTGTTGATTTTTTGAAAATGGTTTTCCATTTATTATTAATTGTTTTCCATTACTTAGTTATTTAGCCTTCTTTACTTCTGTATTTGAGTCCCAGGAGCAGAGCCCTCCAGTTAATTAGGCATGAGATTATGGAATGATTTCCTGCTACAGGAAAAAAAGAAAAAAACTTTTTATTCTAATATTAAAAATATATATATTTTTAGTATTCTCATGGTTTTAATTTACTTTTACTTCAATGCTTGTGTGAAAGTTTGTGTTTTTATTTGGATACCTTGTCTCCGCAAGCTAAGTGTTCTCTCCTTCTACCCGGCTAGTAGCATATAAAGACCTGTTTTTGTTTGGCAACCATGGGGTGTTGCTGTCTTGAATAGGTTGGATCCCTTTCAGAGATGAGCCAGTCATGTACAAGTACCTTATATCCAGATGACCATAATAACAATAAAAAGCCTACCAGCAATATGTGGTCACCATGTTTGTTGCATCTTCTTGTTGCAGGTGCAGTGTACCTAAGTTTAGCAGAACTGGTTTTGAAATTTAATACTGTATTGGTTAACCATGTTGTATATCTCAGTTGTAATCATGCAACCTCACTGCCAAACTGTTTACTTAAACTGAGGCTTTCAACTCATCCTACCTAATACAGTTGTTTATAACTGAACTGTCTGACATTATGATGGTTGTTATAACTGCTATAAAACAACCACTACTTCAAAAATCGGAAAAAAATAAACAATCCGCTTACTGGGATAATGACCAAATGATAAGTAAGCAGAATCCAAAAAGAGTATATGTGTATAAGTATTTTAAATGTCTCAGTATGTTTTAAATAAAATAAAGGCAGAATGGAGTAATGCACATAAAACAAACGCTATTACCCAAAAAGTAAAAATATGGAAAACTAGGATACCCCCCACAAAATATAGATCCAAATTGAATATCTCACATGTAATACAGCAAATTTTGTATAAACAGCAAAACAAAACTCAAAAGTAAATGTTCTATACATGTCAATGGATGATACAAAAAATTCTGAAGTACATACAGTATATTGTAACTACTTTATAAACAACCAAAAAATATACAATAGATATACAGCAAACAATAGAAAACGAAACAAAATAATAGTGTGAGGCAACTAGAAAAAGAACTAACAGCTCAAGTAGTTTCCAGTAATTATTAGAAATAATATCATGAAGCATAAGTAAGTATAACATAAGAAGTATTACTGGATTAAGAACCTATTCAATGATGCTAGGTCAATCAATCAATCAATCAACATTTATTTATATAGCATATTTTCATACAAAAAAATGTAGCTCAAAGTGCTTTACAAAATGAATAGAAAAATAAAAGACACAATAAAAAATAAACATAAGTCAACATTAATTAACATAGAATAAGTAAGGTCCGATGGCCAGGGTGGACAGAAAAAAAACCAAAAAAAAACTCCAAAGCTGGAGAAAAAAAAATAAAATCTGTAGGGGTTCCAGACCAAGAGACCGCCCAGTCCCCTCTTGGCAATCTACCTAACATAAATCAAACAGTCCTCTTTGTATTTAGGGTTTTCAAGGAAGGACCTGATGATGATGGTCACGTAGACTTCTGGCTTTCAGTCCATCAATGTTGGTGCATCATGATGCTTTGGGTAGGTGGTGGTGGCGCAGGCCGCCACCACAAAGAAACCGGAAAAAGAAGCAGAAGAGAGAGTAGGGGTCAGTATGGATTTTGGAGCCACTGTGAATAGTTATTATGAAGAATTGAACATACAGAGTATATCAGTATTACGTTAAAGTGAAGTTATAAAAAGGCCATGTTAAAGTAATGTGTTTTCAGCAGTGTTTTAAAGTGCTCTACTGTATTAGCCTGGCGAATTCCTATTGGCAGGCTATTCCAGATTTTAGGTGCATAACAGCAGAAGGCCGCCTCACCACTTCTTTTAAGTTTAGCTTTTGGAATTATAAGGAGACACTCATTTGAAGATCTAAGGTTACGATTTGAAATATAACGTGTCAGGCATTCCGATATATAAGATGGAGCGAGATTATTTAAGGCTTTATAAACCATAAGCAGTATTTTAAAGTCAATCCTGAATGACACAGGCAACCAGTGTAGTGACATCAAAACTGGAGAAATGTGCTCGGATTTTCTTTTCCTAGTTAGGATTCTAGCAGCTGCATTCTGCACTTGTTGCAAGTGGTTTATGTCTTTTTTGGGTAGTCCTGAGAGGAGTGCGTTACAGTAATCTAATCTACTGAAAACAAAAGCGTGAATTAATTTCTCAGCATCTTTCAATGATATGATATATATCTTTCAATGTTTCTTAAGTGAAAAAATGCTGTCCTAGTGGTCTGATGAATATGCGATTTAAAATTCAGATTACAGTCAACAGTTACCCCTAAGTTTTTTACTTCCGTCTTAACTTTTAATCCTAGTGCATCAAGTTTATTTCTGATAACCTCATTGAATCCATTATTACCAATTACTAAAATTTCAGTTTTCTCTTTATTTAGTTTGAGAAAATTACTATTCATCCATTCAGAAATACCAGTAAGACATTGTGTTAGTGTATCGAAAGAGTCGGAGTCATCAGGTGCTATTGATAAGTACAGCTGTGTGTCATCAGCATAGCTGTGGTAACTCACATTGTAACCTGAGATAATCTGACCTAACGGAAGCATATAGATTGAGAAAAGCAGCGGACCCAGGATAGAGCCTTGTGGAACACCATATCGGATATCATGTGTCTTTGAGATTTGATTACCACAACTCACAAAGAATTTTCTACCTGCCAGGTAGGATTCAAACCAATTTAAGACACTGCCAGAGAGGCCCACCCATTGACTAAGGCGATTTCTAAGAATATTATGATCAATGGTGTCAAATGCATCACTCAGATCTAAGAGGATGAGAACAGATAAATGGCCTCTGTCTGCATTTACCAGCAAGTCATTTACTACTTTAACAAGTGCAGTTTCTGTGCTGTGATTTGTTCTGAAGCCTGACTGAAATTTATCAAGAATAGCATGTTTATTGAGGTGGTCATTTAATTGCAAAATGACTGCCTTCTCTAGAATTTTACTTAAGAAGGGCAGGTTAGAGATGGGTCTAAAATTTTCAAAGGCAGAGTGGTCAAGATTATTTTTCTTGAGCAGGGGTTTAACTACAGCAGTCTTAAGACAGTCTGGAAAGACCCCTGTATCTAATGACGAATTAACTATGTCCAGAATATTGTCAATTAGCACGCCTGATATTTCTTTGAAAAACCTTGTTGGTAATGGGTCAAGGACGCAAGTGGAGGGTTTCAGTTGAGAGATTATACTATGTAATTCAGGTAAATCTATCCTGGTGAAAGCATTTAATTTGTTTATAATGGAGTACCGAGGCTTTGGAGGTTCTGCAGTGTTGGGGAGATATACTATGTTATCTCTAATATCATTAATTTTTTGATTGAAAAATACAGCAATGTTCTCACAGGTTTCACTGGAAGTATTCTGGGGGCATTCCTTTGTGCTACCTGGGTTTAACAGACGATCAATTGTAGAAAATAAGACTCTGGGATTACTAGCATTGTTATTTATAATATTAGAGAAATAGCAGCGCCTCTCAAGACGGACAGTGTTATTGTATTCTGTTATTTTAACCTTCAATATCTCATAATGGATAGTTAGTTTTCTTCCATTTACGCTCAGCTCTACGACATGTTCTTTTTAAATCAGACACTCTTTGGGTCTTCCATGGAATAACAATACTAGGTGTAGATCTGGCCAATGTGTTTTGAAGAAAACTTCTTCATCAGGGCACAGCAAGCCAATAATGAGTTTAAAAATGTAAAATATGTATAATGAAACACCTAAATAAGTAAATAATACCATGTGACAATTAATCACCAACAACCCATTCCAAATACCTATGATATAGGTACAGGAACCACCAGTCATCCATCAATCAATTAACCCAAAAACGAAAGCCGTATGAACGATAAAGATAACCATAAATTATCATAAACATCTAAACACTATAAAAGCATTTTTTAGAAAAATCTACTTAACAAAAAACAAAGCTCACTTCACAAATACATAAAGTAAATATCAAGGAAAATCAACTGAGTGGCTTGTAACTATCTGAAAGAAAAAAACAACAAAGTACAAAAATCAAGAGAATAGAACTGGAAAGATAGCATGTGTTACACAATGGAAGAAATGAGAACTTGTGCATCTTGTACACTCAGTCCGTATCTGTCTGACTAGAAATGAAAGCATGAGGATGTAAACACTCAGGGTTATATCACAAAAAACACACCCAGTGACTCATTAAGACCAATGGGGAGTAAAGTCTTTAATTTAAAAATCCAGTGTGCTTCTCTGCACAGCAACAGATTGTCAAAATTAATCCGACGGGGGTGTGGTTTAACTATTTCAAGAACAGTAAATTTAAGGTCCAAGACTTTTTTTGATTTGTAGTAATGTCTACATGCGGGATGTTTAATAGATTTTGTGCTAATATTGCTTTTATTCTCTGCACTTCGATAACGAATAGAGTGTAGGGATTTACCTATGTATAGCAAGGTACAGGGTCACAACAATAGATAAATGACATCTTTAGAACTGCAGTTCAATCTATGTGTAAGATTTATGTCACCCTATGGGGCAGTAATTAGACTATCTTTTAAAACATTTGTGCAACAACTACAATTTAAACAGGGGGAGTGTCCTGGAGTAATATGAATGGAAGTTGTAGTAGAAGGACTAGTGATCGCCTCATGCAAATAATTCACAAAGTAATTATAAAGATTATGACCATGAGAAAAGGCAAAGAGAGGTGGCTCAGACAAATTAGGGTGTAATCTTAAAGTATGCCAGTGTTTTAAAATGATATGTCTAATCTGATTAGCATAGTGGGAGTATGTAAGATTGCATACTATCCTATTAGTAACCGAGGTTTTCTTCTCTGATATGAGTAATAACTCTCTATTAGTGTGCATAGCGTGTTTGCCATGCTATGTACAAACAGCATCTTTCCATTATACCTTGCCCTAAGTTGTGGTAGTCCTTCCTGTGTTAAAAAGTGTTTTGTGATGCTTTGACTTGTTATGGGAACTATAATAAATTAGCATTGAGCAGTGATTGATTAGGTGGTGTCATTTACATTGAACTTGGCTATTAGGCATTGATTATGTGAATACTTTGACATTGACTTAATTTGTTTAGTATCACAATTATATCACCTAGAAATTAATACTAAACAAACAAGTGACAAAAATTGATTTTAGTGGAGTAGGGTAAAGGTGTTGGTCATGTATTTACAAGAGTGCTGGAAAGCGGGCTTATTGATTATGAAGTATATCAAATGTTTAACCTAAGATTTATTTGGTTCCTAAGGTGAAATACGATGTGTTTACTTATTGTACTTAATGGCTTGCAACCCGTTAACCCGTATTGCTATATCTACATGCTTCTTTTCATATATAATTTGACCATGCCATCCACCTTAGGTGACCATAAATCAACCTGGAATCAAAATGTATTAATTAGAGTTACACAGGGAACCAAAGTCTATCCTTTCAGACACTCTTATTGATAAAGTAGGTTCAGAAAGTAAATAGTAGGTACATAGTAATAAATGTGCAAGACCCATTTCAGTTGGGCCAGAATAAGATTTTAAAAACAATAGATATGCGAAATATAGAGGAACTGGTGTCCATGGCACAACCTCCTCTAAGTGTAGTTGACCAAATTCCCAGAGACCTTTTCTCATCTGCCCATTTGAGTTTAATATATATTTTCACTGTGTCCTTGAGTGTCAAAAAAGGCGTTTTTAAATTAAATGTATTATTATACATATTGTACATACATTCTCAAATGTATTTAATCCTGGCAGCATTGGGTGCAAGGCAAAAAGCAGACCTGGAAAGGGCACAAATCTATCATAGAACCAGTTTATCATTGTTGTTATTATAAATGCTGTTTCCTGAGCTACCTTTGGGAGAAAAACACAGTTTATATAATACAAAGTCCAAAGACAATCAGGTTAGGTAAACTGGCAATGCTAAAGTGTCCTTCGATGTACAGTATGTGTGTGTGTTCACCCTGCGATGGGCTGGTCCCCTGTCCAGAGACTGTTCCTGCCTGTGCCTATTGCTTGTTAGGATAGACCCCAGGTACCCCTGCCTTGATTGAACATGTTCAAAATATGGATAGATCAACAAATACTATAGTCTGTCCTGCCCAAAGCAACTTTCACTTACATGTCTCCAATCCACAGGGAATCACTCTTCAATTAATGGTTATTTCACTGCTTGAGAGAGGTTATTTCAACAGGAATATGATGTATTCAGTATTTTCCTCTTTTACACACCTGAAAGATGCTGTCAGCAAAACAGATTGGCAGTAATGAGCTTGAGTGATTATATGTTAGTTATGTAATCTCCAATGTATGTCACACATACCCCTGTTTAAATATAAAAACAAAATGTTATAGCTATTTCTTTGATGTTTCAAATAAATAACAGAACACGCTCCAACTTCGAAATCAGTTAACTACGGTAAGTCACACTCGGATGTTGCTCCATGGGTACATTATTTAACTTAAAATAAGAATATGCTTCTTTGGCCAAAATTAAAATATGAAGACAAACAAACTTAAAAACTTAATGTTTTCGGTTATTTAAATATCATTGGTAGTATTTTTGTCCTTTTTTGTGATGATGATTGGCTTCTAAACTGATTTAGACATGACTGATGTGTGCTGAATTAAAGAATACATTACAGAGGCAGGGACACAGAAATTGCTTGATCTTGTTCCATTACAAGTTTAGAACAACTGCATTTAGAAGATGGATGGGTGGATGCTAAAATGTGATTGATGCATCATTGAAATAAATAACGAAGAGAGATTTTTTTATCACTTCGTTGTCCTGCTGCCTGGTGTCAGTAAAATTGTGACACCAAAAAATTTGCGTAAGACTTTATCAGAAGGTTGAAAGTTTCCGTTACTTTAAACCAATTTCCACACCAAGTTTGTGTCTTCCAAATCCTGACTTCTGAGTAAGAAATGGCTTATGCATATTTCTGAGCATTAGCATGTTTTATACATAAGGCCCCAGGCCATTTTACGATAAACCAGTGCTCAGGCATGTATGCTTAATGGCTATTTTTTATCAGATCCTGTTCAGATAGAGATATTGAACACGTTTTGGACAATGATTCATAAGGAAGAAATGACAGAAAGATCAAAGAGGGACTCTGTCTAGCAAGTCAGTAAGCCATTCCACAAGGCAGATAGGGAAATGCAAATAAAGATGGGTGCAGAGAGTCAATAGGGCCAACATATGTGTTTTATTTGGTGCTTTTAGCTCTCCCCATGGCTTCACTCCCTTATGTGCTTTAAGATAATAAATACACTTAAATTCATTTTGACTCCTTGATTGAATTATGGATGACCAATCATACTGAATTACAAATAATTGCACAGATATACGTTGTAATGGCGCAAAGTTGTACATGCATTTTGTGCTGTTTTGTTTTTATTTTGATTGAAGAATCTATTTTAAGAGATTTATATCAGTTTTAAAATATTTTTGCAAAATTTAAATTTGTTTTCATTCACCCTGTTCTTTGTTTGCATGACACAGGAGACTAGTCATGGTAAAAAAACACAGGAAACTACTGACAGTATAAAAACGAGGAGGAATTCTGTGTTTAGTATGCCTTGGTTGGATAAACAACTCAACATTTTAAAATAGTTAGTTTTTAAACAAGTAGTCTAAGTGCTAGATTAAATTTGTTTAAGTTTTTAAAATCCCTTTCTGTTGTTGACTTTCGATTCTCCCTTTTGCCCTTGTATCTTGTTTGCTCAGTTTCTGATTATTCTGACTTTGACCCCTTTTCTGTCTCACTACGTTCAGCCGCTCGTTTGCATCTCTTGGGTAATCTATTCTGTTCATAGTTTGAGAAATAAAATTTTGGATTAAAGTAATTTGAGTAGTCTTTTTTTTACCCCACACCATGCAATTTTAAACAATGCTGTACATCATTTCCAAATTGTGTTACTGAAGGTGAGTAAAGATTCCTAGAGCTAAACAGAGTTTGAAAGTGAGCTAATACCATGGTGAAGTCTGTGGAGCAGTGGTGCTCCTTCTAGTGTTGTCATTCAAGAAAGGGGATTAATGATGTACCCGGTGGTCTCAATAAGTAAGCAAAAATTGTTGTCTGGAAAGGTTGTTATTGATGGCATAACCAGACCATGTAATTGGAAGCTGGTGTTGCTCATATTCGTGTTATATAGCTATAATTATATGTAGATTTGTTGGACATTCTAAATTGGGAGAGATGTACAGGTATTAGATGAATTTATCCACTTCTTGAGCAGGCCAAGGAAGAATGTATTCTTTCCCACACTGATTTGCATTTGTTTTCTGAAAGTTTAGCAGTAAAGTTCTGTTGGCAGTACAGTCTTAGATTACCCAGTATGTGTTTTTATAAAAACACTTGTATGGAGGTACTTTTTATCAATATTAGTACTTTGTATTAATGTCTCTGTATGCAGTAAGGAAATAAGGTTAGGTACTCTAGTTACATTGATATCATTATTATTAGATTCTTGATGATTGTTGAATCATCTGATTTTTGCTTTTCATAGCAGTTTTTGGGTATTGGTAAACAAGGTAAAACATATGGAGAAAGAAAAGCAGGATTTTCTTTCAGTGACTTGTCATGAAGATATAAGTTAAGTGTGGTAATTTTCTTTTAAAGGTTTCAAACTATACTTGTTCATAATGCAGTAATAAATGAGAAAATTGAGCAAAACTGAATATTCATTTATGCTTCATTTTTCAAAAGGGACAGTTTATGTAGCCTGAGTCTTTTGCCTTTCTAAATACTCAGTGCTACAACTGTACCCAATATATTGAAGGATGATTTATTATATTAAAAGGAATACAGAGGAAATGATTTATCATATACTGTAGGTAGCGTATTCATTTCAATGCCGTTGATTGTGTTAACTCAAGACAGATGAATGTTAGACAAGCTGCAATGTCTTGTTTTGATAAAGTATATACGAAGAAACTGTTAATAGTGAATTTTCAAATATTTTTAATCTGTCATATAATTTTCATCCCTTAGTAGGTAAACTGAACCATGCCAACAAATGTGAAATGTTTAAAGTTAATCTTATGCCGAGGGTTATTCATGTGAAATAATAAAATATTTGCTGAAATAAATTTTAAAATTAGGGATCTTGTGGAACTCATCCATCATATGGAGGCGATAAGTCTGAATCAGTTGCATAAAGCAACATTTCCTCAGAATCAAATGATAGTTTCTTTCATAGCTATGCTTTAGAATCTACAGATTCTACGAAAATGCAGTGAGTTTCTATGGGATTAATACAAATTTTGGTAAAGGACACCTTTGATAAGGCCATGTGCTAAAAGGAAACTGAGGCTTTAAGGTTAAACTATTATAATTGAATCAATATTGATACAATAGTGAGAAGGCAAAATTTATATAAATTGGCAAATACATTTATGTATTCTCATTTCAGTCTAACAATTCATTTTTAGCAGGTCCTCAGAAGATTCATATTAAGTTGAATTGTGCAGTGATTTAACCAACATCTTGATGTAATTTTATTAATTTAAAATTATAACTTAATGTTTATGAAATATTTTGAAGTAGCACTTCACACAGCCAGTATGACCTTTTTGTTTTCACTCTGTGCATGTGATATGCAGTTTTTTCTTTCATCAAGGACATAGAAATTATTTTGCAGGATCTCATGTTTTCTGACTCTTGCAGGGCCCTTTAAGGTTTATTTAGTTTAGCTGTGTGCTACATGGCTATTTATTACTCGTTCAGCCTACATAACTTTCACTTAAATGGATCAAGGCATGTGGCTGCCAAGATAAGAAGACTGGTTGGTGCTACTCCGTACAGGCAGTTAAAATATGCATACTGATGACCCTCACCAGACCCACTGAGCCTCTATTGCAATGACCTGTACACATTGTGACTGACATACAGCCAAATGACAGGTCCCAAATGGAGCCATAAGTTGGCATGCTCATGGTCTGTTCACTGCTTAATTTTCAAATTCTCCAACATAATGGTTACATCATGATCTGCAAATTTTAGTCATTTTACGTTTTTAGTTTCTCCAGTCCATTTCTGGCCTGATTCAGTTCTTAGGCAGAGTTTTTGCTGGTGGACCAGAGCGGTCTGTTTTTTAGAAAAGGAAACAAAAACTTGATAGGAATACAGTGAATGATAATGTCTACTCTAGCTTTCAGAAAGCCTTATGAGGCAGAAACAAGAATTCAGCATGCAGTGTGCAGATGATTGCATATCAGGTTTATTAACACAAAGTAACAGGTTATGCTGTAAAAAAAAAAAAAAAAATAAATAAATAAAAAAAAATCACAGTTGTTATAGTTAGGATATCATGGAAACGTTAAGTACAATAAAAAGGCCCCTATAATCCTAGGGTATATGTAGCACAAGTCTGGATGACTTATATTTTAAGATTTACAACACAATTTGTGAGATCACATCTGAAAGATGGTGTGCAGGTTTCCTTCATCTTTATCTCCAGAAGGATAACACTGTCAACACTTTTTGCTTACATACAGTGTACCTAGGCCACTAAAAAGGCAACTTGGATTCTAGGTTATGTTCGGTAGAAATCCACATACATTTGGTTTAAAATTTATAATACGTGAGGCCTCATCTGAAATACTGTGTGGAGTTTTAGTTTCATTATCAGAAGGACTGTGCCAGGTAAAAATGAAGTGAAAGTAACCAGACTAATTCCAGGCTGGTTGATAAAGATGGATTAAGAAATAAAGATAAAGTTGGATTTTTTAGATTACACAGACAGATAACCAGCATATCCAGTTCATGTTAATGAGGAGTTGAGGTTTCTTTCTTCAACATTTGGGGCGTAGGTGGAAGCAACTAATGAACTGGGTACCACTCCATCACAGGGAACATTCATGCATATATACTTATTGTATGAATTTAGCGTTGCTAGTTGACCTGATTTGTGTGTTTTTGGTATATGTGGGGATCTTAGTACCTGCAGAACAAGACTCACGCAAACAATGCCCCGGCTGAGAATGACATGATTCAGTTAATTTAACATTGTAACAGGAAGTTGTAAGGCTAAAACCAGGTACTATATTAACAAAGGTTTTAAACCGAGTAATAGGTCACTGATGGCTTGTAGTAAATTTCAAACAAATCCTAAAAAGTAGGTATATAATGTTGAAGTCCCTAGTTACATGTCTTTTTTTAAAATTTCAAAGAAAAAAAAGTACTGTTAGTGTAAGAAATTTTGAGTACAGAGCTCCCAAACATTTACGTGATCTTCTGTCCAGTATTAAAGAAGCTTAGTCATTCATAGTGTTTAAATCATGACTAAAATCTTATCAATTTAGCACTGAATACTGTTAGAGCATAGAATGAGACTGTTCATAGTGTCTTTATAGTGATTGAATTGCTTACTAAATCATTGCTGTTACAATCACCATTAGCAAACCAAAATTCAGTCCCTTATCAAATTTTTGCCAGTGTCATTTTACATTTTTTTGTATCATAGTATGTTTCGGAAGTAGACTGAAAGTACATACTGTATGTATCATTGCTTACGGGAATTTACCTTAATATTTTTTTTCGTACTTTACACATTATTTTGAAAAAGTTAGGAAATTACTTGATTAGTCTTACTGGACAGAATGGCTTGTTCTGATCAATTTGTTTGTACCTTTTTGTTTTTTTTAAATTTTGCACTAAAAAATATAATTTTCTTTTCTGTGGGAAAAAGGTGGTGTTACTACAAGACTGGAAAACGTTCTCCAAGAGATGTCTAGGACTATAGACATTTCTTAGCACATAAGATATATATTCAAAGAACGTCAAGTCCAACATGACCCAAAGATGAGATTGGAAAAAAAAAATTTCGTTTGTGCAAATAACGTTTTTTCCTAGCACCTAAATAAAAAAAAAACATATCCTATTTTTAATACACCATAGGCTGCTTAGGATATCCCATTGTCTCCAAGCCTTTTCTTACTTGTCAAATGTTAGATAATATAATGCAGTCAGATACTATTTTTGTTTTTGTTAAAGCCTGAAGATTATGGAATTAGAGATTCCATGTTGTTTTGTATTTGTTGAGAAAGAGGCTGTAAGGTAAAATGGAAATGTTTGATCATTGCGACTCATCCAGTATTATCCTGGTTGCTTCTTTAAACAAAAATATATTTCCTTCAACTGCCTGTCAAAGCTGTTTTTAGAGAAACTGAAGGAAATGGAAAGTTTCCAACACTATGTTTATTGTGTTAGTTATTTATGGTTTATGGCTTGCTTTGCTTTTTTGAGCTATGTTCTCAGTGTTGTAGGTAAAATTTCTATATTCTGAACAGTAAAAAAAATCCACTGCTGTCTTCTCAGAAATCAAGTGTACTTCTACCTTTTTATGTTTTCATTAATTTTTTAGAACGGTGATGTGTCAGTTATTTGATAACATTATCTACCTGACAAAAATCATAAGTGTTTTCCTTTTTAATTATTTAATTATTCCTTTAATTAAGTGCTTTTAATTCAAAAATGTACATCACAGTAT
The DNA here is from genome assembly GCA_026402145.1 of Polypterus bichir lapradei. Taxonomy (NCBI): domain Eukaryota; kingdom Metazoa; phylum Chordata; class Cladistia; order Polypteriformes; family Polypteridae; genus Polypterus; species Polypterus bichir. The sequence continues at coordinate 194,027 of JANRMT010062825.1, read as the reverse complement.
TTTTAGTTTTAATCCAACCAACAACATAAGTACTTGTGAATTGTGTAGTAAAATGCACATTTTTAAGTCATAAGACTGCATAGAGATTTGTATTCAAGAAACTAACTTATTCATCCTCATTTTTTGTTAGAAGATTGCACCAACAATTTGAAAGCTACAAAGAACAAGTGAGGAAAATTGGAGAAGATGCTCGACGGTATCAAGGAGAGCACAAGGATGATGCTCCAACATGTGGAATTTGTCGGAAAACAAAGTTTGCTGACGGCTGCGGCCATATATGCTCATATTGTCAGAGGAAATTCTGTGCCAGGTGTGGAGGCCGTGTGTCTCTCCGCTCCAACAGCGTGAGTACAAACTGCGTCAATGCACATATGCAAGATATTGAAATTGGTTATTCCTTGTGATTTATATGGTTTATACAACATCATCTTCTATTTTGTATGCTGTGCATCTGTTCTGTCTATACGAAGGAAATATGGTTGTATTGGTTGTGTCAAGTTTCTGGGAGTCATTGTTTCTGTGAAATGTGCTTGCATGCTGTTTTGTAAATCTATTGTGTTGTCATGTCCATGTGCATGTTACAAAATAAATATAACTTTTGTTTTGTAAATACTACTTATTTATCTGATTGTATGAAAAAACAAATGGTATGATATAAATGTGTATAATATTTAATATTTATCATACTTGTAAAAAGTCGACACATATAAGTAATCAAAAAGTCATCAGGCATGACAGAAAAGCAGGTGTTGCCCAAAAATATGCAAAGCAGCCAAAAAACATCATTTATAAATTAGTCAACTTGTTATTCATTTAAATTTAAACCAACTTTAAGGTTGCCATCATACTGCAAAAATAATAAATGTAAATTTTCTTTTTTCATATATTATAGAAAATAAAAATGTAAAACATAATATTTAGCTTTAGAGCTTAGTATGTAATAAGCAGCTGCATAAAGATCAAGTGTGGAGATTTTAAATTATTCAATAGTAATCATTATGTCCGGCAGTCTGCAATGATATCTGACAGGGAAGTACAAAATTATGAGGCATGCCAATCTATCATTCTTTATTTTTTGCGACATCTTTCACAGCAAGCATCCACATAAAAGGTTTTTACAGGTAATATAATAATACAATTCATTAATTTGAAAAATGTACATAAAAGAGTAAAAGCAAATTTCAGGACAGTGTTTTATTTTTTTTATGAAAATTCTAAGTTAACCTGTTAAGGTGTTTTAAAGGTACATGAGAACTGATTAACAGTAAGTATTCGTAATCTATAGTTGGCATTAGGCCACCAGGGTACAATAAAATTAGTATCAAGAAAATTAAGATACATGTATAGCAATTGAGAAATTACAAAAAATATGTGCCAACAGCCGAGATTTAAATATTATGTCTAGAGGAACCTGACAAACACACCTAGAGAAAAGGCTACAAGGGAAATACATTTCAATGAGAAGTTGTGTAGCAAGATTTTCTGACGGACAGAAGATATGGTCATCAAATTATTTTGGTTTTGTAACAGGCTTATATGGTATACGTAGTTTTCATAAATCTTCTGGACATGGAAATTTGCAGCTTTGTACGAAAGTAATTCAAAGAAAAATAAATATTCTTATGGCAGTAAGCTAGTTTAGTATTGCTTATAGTATAGCGTCATATGGTCATTGTTTTTCGTCAGAATCAAGGGTCTGGAAGTGGTGTATAGCTCAGTTGATAAAGGAACACTTCAGTTCAGTTTATTCTGCATTTTCATAGTACATTACTATTCACAGCCTCCACTGGAAGTTTGATGTCAGTTGCATTATTGTATACCTTAGTAGTCTTGATGCACAGTTTTTGTACAAGTGTCATAGAATCCTCACAGTCTCAGATTATCAACAAAGTTATTATGAATTATATTATCATATCAACTTTTTTATTTCTGGAATTTCTTAACACATTCTTTGGCATTTGCTTAAAGAAGAAAACATATTTAGGTTCATCACTACTTACAATTTATTTATTTATTTTGATCATTCAAATCATGGCTTCAATTTTTCTTTAAGCATTAAATAATTATTTCAAATATCTGACATTGTGTCACTGTAGTTTTTTTTTTTTTTTTTGGTTTATTAGCATTCAGCTTTCTCAGTATTTCCTCTTGCTGAAGATTTTTTTGTACCAGTAGCTGTCAATAAGTATAAAATCATGGTATTTGATTGGATGTGTGTTTGTAGTCATGATTTTGCGGTTGTCTTGTTTATTCTCCTTTCTTTGCTTTTTCTTGTAAATCTGTAGGTGGTGAGATGTGAAGAGTTGAGAAAAAGGGGTTGTGCATTTGCTTCTACTATCTATAGCCATTTTGTTTGTGTCATTACAACTGGTAAGCATCTACAGTGCAAATACTGCAGCTCAGTGATGCAAGAACATTAGACCACATTTTTTCCATCATTATAATAAATCACAATACTTAATATCGATTTAGGTACATGTAAGTGTATAGCAAAGTCCGTTGTGTTTTTATACCAGTCACATTTTACAAAGTATAAGCTGATGCACAAAGAAACTCCAGTCAAGTGTGTGTGAATAGGAAAGAAATACTAGAGATATTATGAAAAAAGTATTTGAAAAGAAAACAAATTGATGCCATAACCTTATGGAATTGATGCCATGAACTTAGCATATATGTTACAGACTTTTACTAAGTGATTTTAAAACAAACTGTTGGTTTATAGATTTTCACACATTTCATCTATAAATGCTATTTTATTCAAGCTTGAAGCGATAGTTGAATGCAGGAAAAATTCAGATAGAATATCTAAATACTGTATGATGTTAGATGTTATGATAGAGTATTTCAATGCTTGTACAATCACATATACTTAAACCAGATCTTCAACACATAGAATGCATTTATAAATAAATACATAATCATTGTTTTATAGATGAATCATAACTGTGATAGAAAATGTATAAAAAAAGTGTTTTATAAATTTAGTTCAGTGGATGCCCTGTGGCTTCAGATACTCATCCCACCGACTTTTGTTTGGACTCCTAGCTTAATAAGAAAATGTTATTTCCCAATTTGTATGTTTTAGGGTCAATGCAGAAATTAATTAATATAGTATTTATGTATATTGCATACAGATAATTTAGTGTTAACTATTTTATTGGTTTTTAAAGTTTTTATCATCATCATGATGTTCTGGTTACTCAATCTGCTGTTTACTGTCAAGATGGCCTAGTTCAGGATAAATCAACGATACTTTAGATACTATTCCAGTAGCATGTAAAGACCTATCTGAATTTTAGCTAAGTCATTATTCTCCACATATTCCTTTTTCCTCCTTTTATTTTCACATTTAAGATTTCCTGGTAATGATGACATGTTTAGTGAAGCTGCAGTACAAAATTAAGACAACAGACCTAACGTTAATTCTGCTTATCATAAATGGTGAATTTACTAATGCAGTATTAAATTCCTGATGCCATATTTTCCTGGCCATGTTTTGCAGTAAACAATACTGAAATGTGAATTGAATGTCAAAGCCCCAAAGTGGATAATATTTACAAAAAACCCTCAGTGCGTCACAAGGACAGTCATTTTAATATCATTTAAGTGTTGCAAGAGGATGGAAGACTTAATGTACTCATTAAGTATACAAGCATGTTTTATGAGATGGAAAAAAATGTATTTTTTTGGTGCTCTGTACATTTAAACATGGGTAATGCGACCATGAATGAGCAGTCAGATGCTCAGCTGGCTATACAGATGATAAAAACTAGAACACAACAGGATTAACTGTGGATTAGTTCAATTTAGCTCAGATCTCCTTCCATTGCTCGCTGAAACAAAACTAAGGATCATCTCCTACTGGCACCATACTTCTTAATCTGTTCTTGATGCTAATACATTACTATCTTAGGAAACCTGTAACTGATCCATTGCATCTCAATTGCCCACATATTCTGACTAAAGATTTATCTCCACCAGCATTTATGCTTCTTGTACATTTATCCCGCTTGCCTTCTGACATGCTATTTTCTTCTGCCACCTAACTCTGAACTCACAGCACACTGGCAACAGGAAGCATTTTAAACCACCTTATAGGGTTCACTTTTAGAGCTGTCTCTGCAGATGTTTTAGGGTCATGGGTTTACACTGTTAAATTCTGGGACTGATAATAAATTTATCCTGTTCAGTTAGTGATAATATAGGCCTGTCTTCTAATTTCAAAGTAAATGGTTATACTAGAGGCCGGAATTGCCAGGGACGCTATGACACAAAGACTAGCATAGTACGTCCATGACAATATAATAACGTTAATTTTTTTTTTCAAGTTTTGCAATGTAATATTAAGTACTGCAGTGAAGTTTTGTCATATACTAGAATTTATTATACCTTTATTTCCTTTAAATTAAAAGCCATTTCTTTATAGGCAAAAATTTGCCCAACTATTACACTTAAAACCCCATGATTCAATTTATCCCGGTTGTTTTTAACTATCATAATGGCTCTTAAGAATCCTTGCAGTCTTCACATTAAGAATGGGAATGCTCTGCTACGGTATAGTAACAACACACACACAAATATTGATTGTGTTTTTAACTTTGGATCAGGGCCTGTTCTTTAGCTCAGAGACTGTATTTTGTAGTGATGTTTCAACCAAATAATGAATATTAGAATGTTTAATTTTTAAAATCTATTGTTTGAATAAATATACACATGTGGATTTAAAAATTTGCAAGCTACATCCATACATGTTAGCATATGATCTCCTTCTCAGTAGACCAATAATGTGCTGTCTGTACTAAGGATTGCGCCCAAGAGTCAAGGTATAGCTGCGATTTTTGAATGACAATCTACCACAAATTACCGCATGGACCCTGAATCCTGCTTGCGGCTCATTGTTGAATGGAAGAAAATATCTCTAAAATAAATAAATTCAAAAACTTTCTCATCTGCGAATTTGAGTTCTTCTTTGCAGGTATAGATGTTTACTTTTCTTCTTGATTAAACAAAACCCTTTAGTGAATGATTGATTTGTCAAAGGAACACATGAACAACAAGCATAGTTAAACATCACACTTAAACAAACTGCCTGCCCATTCTATTGAATCAGGATTACAACAAATAATAATGCCTTTCACTTACTTATATAGCACCTTTATCAAACTCTGTGATGGCTGCACAGATAATCAAGTGGGGTACAATAAAAATAAAAGCACAATAAGAATGAATAAATAACAGAGCACAGCCTTATGTTTGTATATATTTATAAAATTTGGGATGTAATATATTCTAGTTGATGTTGAAATTCAACTAATTTGAAGTAGGTAAAAATATTTGGAAATATTGGAAAGAGAAAGTGAAATGTTTATATACTTAGCATGAAACAACTACAGTGCCTCCGGAAAGTATTTACAGCACATCACTTTTTCCACATTTTGTTATGTTACAGCCTTATTCCAAAATGGATTAAATTCATTTTTTT
>JANRMT010062825.1:175930-188145 GCA_026402145.1 Polypterus bichir lapradei | reverse complement strand
TATATATATACATACACACACACACATTCATTCACACACAAGTGCCAATTTATTTATTTATTTTAGTTAATTTATTTACACACACTATCTTGTTAATCACTTCTGTACATTAAGACTTTGATACAAATAGGAAATTCACAGGCCCTATATACTGTAAGGTAGAAATCAACATCTTAAATAAGAAAAGAGAGTGCAGGCAGGGTGAAATGGGTGGAGGAGTGTCAGTAGTGATTAGTGACAGATGGGTATCAGTGAGAGTAAAAGGGAAGGTCTATAGGATGGTAGTGAGACCAGCTATATTAAATGGGCTGGAGACAGTGGCATTACCAAAAAACCGAGCTGGAGGTGGCAGAGATAAAGATGTTAAGATTTGTATTGGGTGTGACAAGGATGGACAGGATTAGAAATGAGTACATTAGAGGGTCAGCTCAGGTTGGATGGTTGGGAGACAAAGTCAGAGAGTCGAAATTGTGTTGGTTTGAACATGTGCAGAGAAGCAACACTGTGTATATTGGAAAAAGGGTGCTAAGGATAGAGGTGCCAGGCAAGAAGAAAAAAGGAGTCCTAAGAGAAGGTTGATGAATGTTGTGGACGAAGGTTCGAGGCAAACAGCAGATGTAAAGTAAAAAGCAATTTCTTTATTCTTAGTGGCAGAGAGACCACTTCAGCCCTGTCAGCTAGTGTCACTGACAGTCACCAGCAATAGCCCAATCTTGGGAGGGTGAGTTTCCATTTTATAAAAGAAATGTTTACATCTTACAGAGAGAGCCTATCACGAGACAAGGTTACACAATTCTTTGGGGGATTCAGTAATATGCCCAAAAATTACAACACAATTGTTCAACCACTAAAGATGAAGTGAAAAAGTCTTGCTGTTGATTTTACAATCCTAGATGTTTAAGATTGACAGTTTCCTGAGTACAGACTAAAAGGTCAGCAGTTTGACAGAAATGTTGCAAGTTGGTTTTTTCAGCTTTGTGTACACACTTAATGTGTAAGTCTTATTAATAAACAATTAATCCTTAGTTCATTAGTTTAAGTAAGTCATATTAATAATCAATTAATCCATAGCCTATCAATACAAACTAGTAATATACTTATTTTGTTAAGATGATTATACAGGTAATGGTTTTCCTCTTTTAACAATCTTAATGCATTCATATAGTTAACACAAAGAACTCTTATATTCACAAATATATATACATATACATTTTCGTAGCATAAGCTGGTTTGCATAATAACATATTTTTCATCCACCCAAATGCATACAGATAGTAATCATCAAGGCATTTTAGACTTGTTTATCTAAGTACAAAAATTTCATTGCACTAAGGCATAGTCACGAAATCTTCTTCCCCTCCCTTAGGCTAGGTCAAAAGGTCTTTAGCCCAAGATTCTTTGTTCAACTATTATTTAATATATTGATTAAAATTTTTAAAATTCCACAATGTTGTGACAGAGGACATGTAGGTGATGGGTGTAATGGAGCAAGATGCCGAGGACAGTTATTCCACTGTGGTGATCCCTAACAGGAGCAGCTGAAAGAAGAAGAAGAAAAATTAAGGAAAGCAACTTAATCCTCTAACAAGGCAATACAGTAATCGGGCAGGAGAAAAAGCTTGTCCTTCTGCAGCATTTATTACTCTTCAGCTAATGCTTGAACAGGGAGCATTGATCTGCAGGAGTGTCAAACTCCAGGTTTAGATGGCCGCAGGTTTTTATTCTAACCCTTTTCCTGATCAGTGACCAGTTTTCACTGCTAATTGACTTCACTTTTTCACTTTCAATGATTTGTATTTTTATGATTATACAATTCACCAATGTTAATTATATTTGTACATTATTATCTTTATTTACACATTTTGCACAGATATTTAATAGCTACAATAAACTGCACCAAGAATGTTAAAAAAATCATTTAAAAAAAGTGTACATGAATGTATATACTGTAAATCAGTTAATAATCCATTTAGACTACCAGATTAGAAACAATATGTCACATATGTAGTCGTATATCAAAGGGTAGTAAAAAAACAATAATCAATACATTTATGAAACTTTTATGACAAAATTAAATAAATATATATTTTTTACTTAAGGTTATTTATCTCCACAAACCGAGACTCGTGAATAACATTTTTAGAAAGTTCAAAAATAAATGCAAATCTCAAAGCGTGTGTGTACCGACTTGAACACGTTTTTGCAGCATACATTAATTGACAACAGGCTGGCCTACCCTTTCTGATTTTTGGTAGCTGACACGAGCCATGATTCGCCAATTCATGGTAGCTGACCGAGCCGTCATTGGCCAATTCTTTGTAGCCGGAATGGGCTGTGAGTGGTCAATACTTAGTAGACATGGAGACGTCAGATGTGGAGTTTATCACAATTAAATGCAGACCCATATACCTGCCCTGTGAATTAAACACCATACTGCTAACTGCTGTGTATATAGCACTAGATGCTAATGCTAACTTGGCTCTGGGGCTTTTGCATGACACCATCAGCAGTAAACAGAGCAAGTATCCTGAGGCTGTTCACATCATTTCTGGGGACTTTAATTATGCAGATCTGAAAGCAGTTCTCCCCAAATTCCATCAACATAGAAAGTGTGTAACCAGAGTAGTAAAAACACTGGACAAGCTGTACACAAACATCAGACAGGTCTATAGGGCTAAAACCTCTAGCACACCTTGGCCAGTCTGATCACGTCTTTGCTTCTGATCCCTGCATATACCCCCCTCAGAAAACAAGCTCCCACTATGACCAGGACTGTTACCATATGGCCCGAGGAGGCATCCCAACAGTTGCAGGACTTCTTCCAGAGAACTGATTGGGAGGTTTTCGATCACCAAGACTTGGAGAACCACACTACAGCAGTCCTGGATTATATCAGGTTCTGCATGGACAACGCCGCCAGTTTATTATTTTCTCTCGTCTTTTTTTTTTTTTTTTTTTTTTAAACTCTTATGCCTCACACTGAATCAACTGCACCTTCAATTTCGTTGTTCCTTTATAAAAGTGACAATGACAATAAAGATCTATCTATCTATCTATCTATCTATCTATCTATCTACAGTAAAGCAATCTGATTGGTTCTTGCTACCAATAATTACCTCGACTCACGGCTGCTAGGAGGCACAGTAAATTGTTTTTTAGACTTCCATACATGAGACAGATATATTGAACAATGCCCATCTATCAAGTTCTCATACACGTTTTATACTAATTAACCATTGGGATTAATTTTGGGAGTTTAGCCTTTTTCTTTTGTTCATGGAGCATCATTGCAGTTCAGGCCAGATTTACTGTTCACATGGAAATTCTCTTTTGTTTACCACGGTAAGGGTGAACGCAGCTCCTATAAGTTGTATGTGGATGCAGCAGTCGAATAAGATACTGCAAATTCAGCTCGGGTATAATTCTCAGTTTCACATGAAGAAAAGATGGTTATAGTGCAAAGTACATGCTCCTTTGAATTTCCTTTAGTTACAATAATTTTTGTTGATTCCATGATCTACCATTCAATAGAACTTAATTACTGCTAAGTATGCAAAGCAAGAATCTAATTGCAAGAAGCAGTATCCATAGAATGTTTGTAGCCCCTTCTACAAGATACTGCATGGTACAGAAATAACATTAAGCTTTTTTCCAAATCTATGCAAAGCAAACAGTAAGGATTGACTAACTCCCAAAACCCCTCAAAAATTGGGCCACTCTTCTGTGGCTAGGAACAGAAGTCAATGTTTTTCCTCCAAATCTCCAAATTCAGCCCTCGGATATAATCTCCATTCCATTTCATTGTCATAGGTTTTCCAGAAAGGCAGAAGAGTGTGATCCTTTGGTAACTGGAACACACCCTTTTGTCCCCCGTATTAAAACTTAGATAACTTAAAAGAAAACAAGAATTAAAAATATGAAAAATAAATCTAGTGAAACTGAAACAAATTAACTTAAACTACATTCTGCTACTAGAAAAATAAATATAGAGTTAGATAACTGTCGATAAAAGTTAAGTAGGCATAATAAAATATGCATCTATGATATATCATTAATTAAAAAAGAACATATTGGTATTAGTGGGCTCCTTTAAAAAAAACGTTCGGGCGGCGCGATTAAAACAGTTATGAAAACTCGGGTCGCAAATACGTAAAGGTTGAGAAATGCTGGTATAATACCTTATTTATAAAATATGAAGCACCTTATTAAAATACTGTCCTTCTTGAAAGTCTTTCATAGATACGTAACAGTTTCTCTTTAAATGGTTCTGTGGGGGGCTTTTTTGAAGTCCGTGAAAGCCGTATCTTTAAATCCAAGCTGTTTAATTCAACAAAGAATGTGGCTGTGACTTCGTATTGGCTTTGATCTCACAGTGGCGTTTACTTTATAAGCAGCAGTGATTGGGCAAGCTTTAATATTTTGCAAACATTATTGAAGATCTAGTTTTGATTCTGCCTGCATCTCTTTGTTGAAAGATAATGACGAAACCTGTGACATAACAATCTCAAATCTATTTAATTCAACTCCGGGTCCCACCAGTACTGGACAAAGGGCTTTTTGGAATTACCAGTTAACATAATCTGCACAATGTATGTATGTTGCTGTATGCTGGAGGAAAACTGAAGTATCTGGAGGAAATCCCATTTGGAAAAGGATAGATCTGGATGGAGTCCTGTGGTAATGTAAGGTCCATGGCTGGTTGGTGTATTTTAAATAAATAATTGCAGCATTGTTGTCTCTGGGTTGGGCGCGGTAGTGTGGTGAGAGCAGTTCTTGTGTGCGATGTGCGAATGCATGGCCCTGCACTTAGTTCACATGCACAGTATCATCTGCGACTCAAATTGGCACCAGGAGCTGCTGATTGCCGCAGCTGAGCCACACCCCATTTTAAAAGGGAAGCGCAAGTGCTAGAGGGAAAGAATAAAGGAGATAATAGACTGGACAGCAAGAGGGATGGAGGAGGTTGAAAGAAGTAAGAGTACTGAAAAGAGACAGGAGAGCCAGAGCTTATACAGCAGAACAGAGGCAGGAGGTTGGGATTGGAGCCTCAGGGCTCCGGACAGGCTTAGTGGAGGAGATGCCAATTTTTAGAGGGAAGCATTGGGGCTCGTGCGTTTGTAAAAGACAGTCTCTACTTGGATCTTAACCTCAGTTTTAAAAGAAATGTTTATTTATTGGATTTTAACCTCCAGTACTGTAAACCATTTTTATGAATTATTTATTGAACATTTTTGAACCACTGCGCTATTTATTTTGGACACTGTTTGAAATTGTTGTTTTTAATAATGATGCACCTAGTGGCCTTGAAGAATAGTAAACAGGGACAGAGAGAGAGTAAGTAAGCAGTCAGGATGCTAGCATGATATGTATACTAGAGAAAAGGACAGCACAAATCAGTGCTGTGCAGCTCTTTGTTTAATAGGCGGTTATAGGATTTAGATGCCTGGTCAATTTGTCCAAAATCCTAAGTGGCAGCACAAGTCACCCGTATAGTACAAGTGCAGCCTCATGTCCGAGAAATAGCAGGGAAGTCAGGGACACAAGTAGTGCCTGTCTGTTTATGTGAATATTGGAGCTTAGTGATCTGCTGAGAACTGGGACCACCACATTGAGCTTCTGGGGAAGGCAGAGAAACTTCTGAGAAACTACCTTACTCCAGGAGTAGTTTTATCCAGGTGTGGAACTAACCATAACACATACCTTTTGTGGGTTTCTTTAAAATATTGTTCTGTTTTGTTTATTAAGTTATTCAAGTAAAATTGTTCAGCTATTATTATATTGATCAGGAAATATACCACAGTGCAATATTTAATGTAGGGTGGTACAGTGGTAGCAGTGTTGTCTTGTAGTAATGAGACTGGGGTTAGCATCCTGGGTCCTCCCTGCATGGAGTTTGCCTGTTCTCCCAATGTCTGCAAGGGTTTCCTCTACGTGCTCTGGTTTCCTACCACAGTCCAGATATGCAGGTTAGGTGGACTGGCAATACTATATTTGCCATTGTGTCTAATTGGGTGTGTGTGTGTGTCTTTTTACCCTGCGATGGGTTTGTTTGTTCCTGCCTTGCGCCCTATGCTAACTAGGATTGACTGCAGCACTACCTGTGACCTTGTTCAGGACTAGGTGGGTTAGAATGACAGAACCTTTAGGATTTTCAGTTGTTTCATTTGTAAAACTAACATATTTAAAGTGCCTCAGTTTATGTAAAAGAAAGATGTGAGTGGACATCATGACTTCTAGAATCTAAGGACAAACAAAGCTTGAGGAACAAGGAAAAACTGATTAATGACTTCACTTAGTGTTTGAGCAATCACGAGTGATTTTTGCCTAGACTACTTCTGTTCATTACAGTTGTAACGAGGCAGTGTGATCTTTTTGATCAGATCCTTCTATCTTATTAGATATAGTTGAGCTGATACTCAGAATGTGGTGCTTGCAAGGTTGGGCTGGGACTCTAAGTGTAAAGCAGTGTGCTTTTTATTTTTAAAAGTAAAAATACATGTGTTTTGGAGAAATTAAAGATGCATTTTTTTTGTTTAAATTTCTCTTTTTAATGTATTTTTTATCCTATAGTGCAATGGCAGCTGGTACCTGACTAGGAAAAACACTACTGTCCCGGTGCCCAATCCAAGCCTGTGTATTTGGATTTAACATGTATCTTTTTAGTTGACCAAATATCTGTTGTTTATTTGTGATACTATAATATAATATTTATAATATTGCATTACGAATAAAATCTAAGAATAATGAATTATGAGTGTTCATAATAACAACATAATAATAATAATTATAATTATTATTATTATTATTTTAATTCATTAACATTATATAGCGCTTTTCTCGCTACTCAAACCGCTTAGACAGAGGGTAAACCCCTTCAACCACCACCAGTGTGTAGCACCCACCCAAATGATGTGACTACAGCCAATATTGAGCCAGTACACTCACCACAGATTAGCTATTAGGTGGTGAAGTCGTGAGAGAGAGCCAATATGAGACAAGGGATGATTAAGGGGCCATAATAACAAGGCCATGGAGAGAAATTTTGGCATGACATCAGGAAAAACCCTACTCTTTTTGAAAAATGCCAAGCTTTAATGACAACACTTTTACATCTCATCTAAAGGATGGTGCCATATTTGCAGCACATTGTCCCTCGTCACTGCACTAGGGAATTGCGATCCACATTCAGACCACAGGGTAAGTGCCCCCTGCTGGTCTTACCAACACCTCTTCCAGCAGCAACCCAGGCTTTTTAAGAAAGGCCTAACTGCAGCCTGCAATACCTACGACGTAGGTCAGGTAATGCCCACAACATCAGTAACAAAATGCTGTTTGAGTCAGATAACACTCCTACAACCATAATCTTAACTATAGTGTGACTGAGCCCTAATGTTAACTATAGTCTAATGCAATGGGTGTTTCGTGACTAACGTTGTGGGTGTTTCGTGATGTTGGGGCATTACATGACTGACCTCACAGGTACTGCGACTGCAGTTACACTCTGTTGGGCTTTTCCTGGATGGTCTCCCATCCAAGAACTGGCTGTGTTCGAACATGCTCAGCTTAAGATGGATGACCTGCTCTGAAGTGCATGTGGAATGGCTGCTACTCTTCCACAAAATCCCACAAACCGTTTTGCTCATTTTAATGCACCTGAGCTGCTGCATGTCTTATCTATACAGTATGCTTAATCAATGTACTTTAAAATTATTAAATTAGTCTGTACCAAAATACTAATGCTGTAAAGAGCTTTGTATTTGACTGTTATACATTGGTCCCACTTTTATATATACATAATTCAGGATGCTTCATAGCCTACTGTGTCTGCAAATTTTGAGTATTATTGATAATTGTATTTATTGTACAGAAATAAGTAGAAGGACTTTTATTTTGTTTGTGTAACAAATCTACAAAGGGCCAAGGAAACTCTTATTAGAATGATGGAAAATATCACAAAATGCTCCCTGTAATACAGGAGAGCCACCACAGAAAAAAAAAACATAGTTGTTGAAAAGAATATGAAAAAAGGCCACATTTATCCATCACTTTTCTTGAAGGTCTGGAAGAGTAATGAACTTGCTCATCAGAACTTTATATATAACAAACAGACTGTGTTGTTCATTACTGGGTAAACACATAGTAAAATTTCTTTCCTTGGCTAATTTATCACAAAAGCTTCTGTCAGCACCATGGCCCTTGTGAATAGAGAACATCATTGTAGTGTGCACCTTTAAGATCTACAGGTAAAAGAAGAAACATAGTAAACACTGATAGAGTTAATATCTTATTATTTTTAAAAAAGATCCTTTAAAAAGCCTAGTTAGGCTAGATATTCATTTCTGTGTTGACATTTCAATTAGCTTGCATGTTTTGTATTTAATTTAATTTTATTTAAAATAATAAATATGTGTTGTTCCTTAAACAAAATCCATATATTTCATTCGCTATGGCATATTTAATAAAATGTTATTTTTTATTATATATTTGTTATTGAAAATGTAGCATCTTTTTTATGTAAAAGATGTACTTGTATCAGAACTTGGTATCGGCATACAGTGTTAATGAAGTGCTTGGTATTGATATCAGCTGTCAAAAAATGCTATTGGTGTATCCCTAGTATCCACAGCTGTTTGTGGTGTAAACTTTTCACCATATGTAACATGTTCACTGTAACTCATACCTACTGTATTTTAAATTAAAAAAAAAAACACACTATTGTAAAAACATTAAAACCTATTTTATAAGTTTGGGTTACAATAGATATTTATTGTGCCTTCCATCATCATTGTATTATCACATGTATACAAACTTCCATTCTGAAATTGCTAGTCCAAACTGTTGTCATTTATGGAAGTGTGGTAATTAAAATGAATAAGTTTCACTGTCTCTTTTGTTGGTACTGTTATGGTTGTCAAAATTATCATGGTTCCATGATATCAATTCTACAGCCTATGTTCAGAAAACTCTTCCAGTTCACTCTGGCTTTTGGCAGTGAACCGCGTAGGTTATAAAAGGGTACGACTAGAATTGCAGCCCACTCAAAAGAGCCTGCACCAGCACAGTTACTTGACAAAGAGGGCAGATGGAGTGGCATCTGGAAATACTTGGGCTTTGTGCCAGTTGGGAACGGAAACACATTAGATACATGTAAGCCTGTAAGTAAGACTTGTTACAGCACAGTACCACCTAAAGGGACAAACACAGCTAATTTAGCCAAACACTAGAAGATCCGACACATGAGTATGTAAAAAGAATTTCAGGAGGTGGCTATCTTTTTTCCTAAGTTACAGAAATATTAATCAACCTGTAAACTGCTGTGTGTGATTTAGGGATGCAACGTTTGGGTTTATTTATTTTTTCTACAGGTTGAAACCTCTTTTTTTTATTCAATTAAATGTTTAATGCATTAGGGTAAGGGTTTGCAATTACTTTTTACCTGTGGGCCAGTTTTATTCTGTGCAGTTCATTCGAGGGCAGCAATCTTTGGCATTTTGACTCTGTCACTCCCTTGACATTTTATTTTATTTTATTATGTGAGATTTTAAAATTTATTTTATTACATTTACTATATAATACACGCCGGTATACATTTTTAGCGCTTAATTGTATAAACAGTGATGATACTCTTCTGTGTGTCTATACGATCGAATTAAAACTTGTTTACTTTTTATTGTTTACAAAATTCTACTCTTACATTTTTCAAAAAATTGAACTAAATATTTGCATTTAATGGGTAAAATTTCTATTTGTTTTCATCAATGTAAATATTTTAATGCATATAGAATTGCTATTTATTTAAATACATTTTTACTGAGTTACATTTTAATACTGTACTAGCAAAAATACCCGCGCTTCGCAGTGGAGAAGTAGTGTGTTAAAGAAGTAATGAAAAAGAAAATGAAACATTTTGAAAATAACGTAACATGATTGTCAATGTAATTGTTTTGTCACTGTTGTGAGTGATGAGTGTTGCTGTCACACACACATATATATATATATATATATATACACACATATAAACATATATATATATATATACTTATCTATACATATACACATATATATATACACACACATATATACATACATATATATATCTACATATATATATATACACACATACAGGTCCTTCTCAAAAAATTAGCATATTGTGATAAAGTCCATTATTTTCTGTAATGTACTGATAAACATTAGACTTTCATATATTTTAGATTCATTACACACAACTGAAGTAGTTCAAGCCTTTTATTGTTTTAATATTGATGATTTTGGCATACAGCTCATGAAAACCCAAAATTCCTATCTCAAAAAATTAGCATATTTCATCCGACCAATAAAAGAAAAGTGTTTTTAATACAAAAAAAGTCAACCTTCAAATAATTATGTTTAGTTATGCATTCAATACTTGGTCGGGAATCCTTTTGCAGAAATGACTGCTTCAATGTGGCATGGCATGGAGGCAATCAGCCTGTGGCACTGCTGAGGTGTTATGGAGGCCCAGGATGCTTCGATAGCGGCCTTAAGCTCATCCAGAGTGTTGGGTCTTGTGTCTCTCAACTTTCTCTTCACAATATCCCACAGATTCTCTATGGGGTTCAGGTCAGGAGAGTTGGCAGGCCAATTAAACACAGTAATACCATGGTCAGTAAACCATTTACCAGTGGTTTTGGCACTGTGAGCAGGTGCCAGGCCGTGCTGAAAAATGAAATCTTCATCTCCATAAAGCTTTTCAGCAGATGGAAGCATGAAGTGCTCCAAAATCTCCTGATAGCTAGCTGCATTGACCCTGCCCTTGATAAAACACAGTGGACCAACACCAGCAGCTGACATGGCACCCTAGACCATCACTGACTGTGGGTACTTGACACTGGACTTCAGGCATTTTGGCATTTCCCTCTCCTCAGTCGTCCTCCAGACTCTGGCACCTTGATTTCCGAATGACATAAAAATGTGCTTTCATCCGAAAAAAGTACTTTGGACCACTGAGCAACAGTCCAGTGCTGCTTCTCTGTAGCCCAGGTCAGGCGCTTCTGCCGCTGTTTCTGGTTCAAAAGTGGCTTGACCTGGGGAATGCGGCACCTGTAGCCCATTTCCTGCACGCGCCTGTACACGGTGGCTCTGGATGTTTCTACTCCAGACTCAGTCCACTGCTTCCGCAGGTCCCCCAAGGTCTGGAATCGGTCCTTCTCCACAATCTTCCTCAGGGTCCGGTCACCTCTTCTCGTTGTGCAGCGTTTTCTGCCACACTTTTTCCTTCCCACAGACTTCCCACTGAGGTGCCTTGATACAACACTCTGGGAACAGTCTATTCGTTCAGAAATTTCTTTCTGTGTCTTACCCTCTTGCTTGAGGGTGTCAATGATGGCCTTCTGGACAGCAGTCAGGTCGGCAGTCTTACCCATGATTGCGGTTTTGAGTAATGAACCAGGCTGGGAGTTTTTAAAAGCCTCAGGAATCTTTTGCAGGTGTTTAGAGTTAATTAGTTGATTCAGATGATTAGGTTAATAGCTCGTTTAGAGAACCTTTTCATGATATGCTAATTTTTTGAGATAGGAATTTTGGGTTTTCATGAGCTGTATGCCAAAATCATCAATATTAAAACAATAAAAGGCTTGAACTATTTCAGTTGTGTGTAATGAATCTAAAATATATGAAAGTCTAATGTTTATCAGTACATTACAGAAAATAATGAACTTTATCACAATATGCTAATTTTTTGAGAAGGACCTGTACATACACACACACACATATATACACACAAATACATATATATATATATATATATATATATATATATATATATATACATATATATATATATATATACACTCTTTGGGGTGCAAGCAACTGTTGCTGGGGGTGGCAGAATCCATCAAGGAAGAAAAATGAAAAACATTATTTGTATAAAATCTTAATTTATTTATCCATTCCTAAATAATTAAATGGGCAGGCTATTTCGTATCAGTGCAATACGCTGCTTGTTAAAACGGATAACTCCCGCTCTTACGTGCAAGTCTGCGTGGATATTATGAACTATCGTATCTGTTCAAGTTCTATTTAAATTTTAAATTGAAGGAATTTTTATTTAGTCGACAGAAATATCTTTGGTAGGAATGGTAAAAACAGACAGGAATATTATTCCTGAATAAATCAACTCAAACCTTAAATAACTTATAATATTTTGCTCTCCATAAACATATATCCTGTCTAAATTA
>JANRMT010062825.1:132331-175530 GCA_026402145.1 Polypterus bichir lapradei | reverse complement strand
CCACAAATGAGAGACACGGGTTTACCGGCAATGTCAGTAAACATATACAAAGCCTCCCATCGGTTTTTAAAGGCTCTATTTTCAGAATCAACTTTTCTCTTCAGCATCGTGTGGGCTAGCTTCGCAATAACTTGCAGCATCATAAGCTAGACTTGATTAACGCGGTAAGTGTTCGGCAAGGCAGCTGAAGCGCTGCATTATGGGATCTGTAGTTTATTTTATTACCAGCGCTTCATATACCCGTTCCATTAATAACAATAATACAGTATATAAAATGATCTCGCGGGCCGGATATAATTACACGCCGGGCCGGATGTGGCCTGCGGCCCTTAAGTTTGACACATATGGACTAAATAGAACTTGAAAAGATATAATTTTTCGTACATCGAGCCCGCGTGCTATTGTGGTTTTGCCTGCATGCCTCAATAAGTCACCCTCCCCTCGCTCTTACTTTTTTACCGTTCATCTAATGAATACACTGAGTATGGCTTTACCAAAACAATCATTGATGGCGAATAAAGTATCCATTATTCGAGTATGTAGATCGGGGTATATATACATATATATATATATACCTGCATATCGCAGCGGAGAAGTAGTGTGTTAAAGAAGCTATGAAAAAGAAAAGGGAACATTTTAAAAATAACATAACATGACTGTCAATATACAGTAATTGTTTTGTGAGTATTATTGAGTGTTGCTGTCATCAAGGACTTGATTATCATTATTTCTTTCAATCAGGTTCATATTTGTAGGATGTGTTGTGTTCAAGTTACATTCCGTGTTTGTCAATCGTTGTAAAGATAACAGGTTTCATTCATCGATTTGTTTCTTACTGCATCAATAAACAGCTTGTCTTCTTCTTTATCTGAGACCTGACACACTGCATGCACGGGTTTTTTTTTTTTACACTGTCTTCCTTTAGCGGGACATTGACTTTTTCCACCGTGTGCTTTGTTTCCGCAGTAGCTGCACTTATGAATATGCTTGTATGTATCAGACGCTTCATATTTTTTTGCTGCCTTTTCAATTGTGTAATTCGGTTTTTGTTCAGCGCTCTTTAGAACTGTTGCTTTTTGTCTGTGCACTGCGTCAGTTCACGTGAGCTGCTCGGTGTTCTTGCATCGAAGTTTTCCAGCTATGCTGGTGCCATGTCGTGCCATGTCCATGGCTGTATTTAATGTTACCGTAGTCCCGGCACTTAAAACTTTCTATCGCAGTTTTGCTGAATTTGTGCCAAACACCACCCTGACCATCTCATCTTCCTCTGCATAAGCACAGTCCTTCACCCGTGAATATTTAGTGGCAGTGTTTCTATTGGTTTGCCGCTGACGGATGGCATTATATGGGCAGGCACTAAATTACAAATGCCAGCGGCAGCCTGTCTATGAACTTAATTTAAAGTTTAGGTTTACACTGTGCTTTGTTTCCGTAGTAGCATCACTCATGAATATGGTTGTATATCACTCGCTCGCTTCTTATTGTTTCGCTGCCTTCTCAATTATATAATGCATGTTTTCTTCAGCGCTTTTTGGAGGTCTTCCTGGTTTTCTATGTACTGCGTGATTACGTGGGAGGTGTGATGATGTCACACGAAACTCCGCCCCCACGGCTTTCGCGCTCATCTCCATTACAGTAAATGGAGAAAAACAGCTTCCAGTTATGACCATTACACGTAGAATTTCGAAATGAAACCTGCTTAACTTTTGTAAGTGAGTTGTAAGGAATGAGCCTGCCAAATTTCAGCCTTCTACCTACACGGGAAGTTGGAGAATTAGTGATGAGTGAGTGAGTGAGTCAGTCAGTCAGTCAGTCAGTGAGGGCTTTGCCTTTTATTAGTATAGATTAGGTATCGAAAATGATATTGAATTTCAATACTTAGTATCATATTGAAGTTTGAAATTTGGTATTGTGACAATCCTATTTGTTTGCATCTTACTCCTGTTTTTTGTCTCATTGTTGCAGATCAGCTCTATCATTCTAGAGATACCTGTTTCTATGTTTGACTTCTTAAAAAATGTTAAGACTGCAATAAACCTCTAGTGCTTAGGAGTTTAAGGGAGTTTAAGTCCCAGAGGGTACTGGGTGCCCAGAGGGGACTGGGCGGTCTCATGGTCTGGAATCCCTACAGATTTTATTTTTTTTTCTCCAGCCGTCTGGAGTTTTTATTTTGTTTTTTCTGTCCCCCCTGGCCATTGGACCTTACTCTTATTCGATGTTAATTAATGCTGATTTATTTTGTTTTCGTATTGTGTTTTTTATTTTTCTATTCTTTATTATGTAAAACACTTTGAGCTACTGTTTGTATGAATATGTGCTATATAAATAAATGTCGTTGTTGTTAAGGAAACTAATTTAGCCGAACAGGCCATGAGTTTAAAAGCAGAGAAAGGGAGAGATGTTAGACATTTATTGGAAACTACTAGTCAGGAAAGTCAGCTGGAGGCTGGAAGGAAGGGATAGTCAACTCAAAACAACCATGGAAAATGAATGCCCTGTAGTTCCAATGGTATATTTCTACATCTTTCTAACTTATTGCAGATTAGACTGGAGAGTCTTATTATAGAAAGCCTTTTTCTTTGTCCGTGGAAACAAATTGAAGAGTAATGTTCCAACGTCTACCCAGTATTTCATAGCAAGAGTTAAAGAAAGCTGTAAAATAAAATTAAAACATGGTACCATATTCATTTTATTGACAGCTATCCTGACACAAAGCAATAGGCAAAATAAGGATCAAAAAGAGAGAATCTCCTTTACACTTTTGATGACTCAACAGTAATCTGAGACAACAGTATCTCCTACTGCGGTGGATATATCAATGCTTATATACTTGATATACTATACTTGGGTTTCAGGTTTGATGAGAGGAAATCTTTATTGGTTATGGGAGTTCATTGGAAGGAGGGCTGACTTGGAGGGCTTAATAATGTTACTGAAGGGTTTTCCAAAGAATTAAGTAAGCTTATAATGGACAAGGGACATCAGAGCATCAGTTCTTTTTTAGAAAGAACCATCAGCTGTTATAAATAAATTGAATTTGGTGGTGGAATTGTTCAAATTTATCCCCTTTTCGATAATGGCTGATTGTTGATTCTAGAAGTTCACAAAGACCACAGGTGACATTATCAGATACACTAATAAGGTACCTTTTTTTTTAAAAAGGAGCTAAATACTTCTAACTTGGAAGAAAGTTCCATGAAAAATTAGTAAGTAAGAAATTATTAAATCACCACTGCAGTTCACACAGGAGAAGTTCTGTAAAATGTACAATGAGCTGATTGGTGAAAGCTAAAATGTTTTTTAGACGGCAGTAGGCATGAAATCATGAGAAATAAAATTTAGAATTACAGCCCATATTTAAAACCTTTGAATGTAACTTGCAGCTTGGTAAGATGACCACTCTTTATCACCTAGAAGTGGTTGGTTAAGAAGTAACAACAATGTGTGTCTGTTGTTAAGCTGCTAACAGACATGGTTTCTCACAAGAAGCAAGGCTTTTTTCTTACAGCACAGGTAGTCGAGGACCCTTTGTTCCCTGTTCCTGAATGTTCCAGGAAGTTGTCGTAAGTGTAGCCATAGGTTATTTAAAGAGAGTGAATGAATATTGGGAAGAGCAAAATGAAAAAGGGACATACATTAAAAACTGTCCCACAAGACACAAAGTCTACCTTCCTAAACCACAACTATCAGTTTACATTTTTCCATCCCCAATCCTCCCCCCAGAAACATCAAGTCTGATCCCCGATATCCATCAGAAGAACAAGACAGTAAATCACAAAATAGAGCTGGGCAATTAATTGAATGTAATGTGTCATCTCCTTTTTAAAGATCTCTTTCACATATAAGCATAATAAAAAATAATAATAATATGATTAACATGAGCTACTCTGTTATGAGCAAGTTACTTGACTGGAATATGTTGAATGGCAGGTCAGGTTAGGGAGCATACACTTTTACAGCGCATTGCAGCACCCACCACATGACAAAACACCTCAGGATCTTAGCTGGTAACACCCCAGGCAGACACACAGTCCCACCCTCCGGAAATGACCATCTATCTGCCATAGCCAGGTGTTAAGTGGTCGTCCCCTTGGCCTGGTCCAGATGCTCGGGTCCTCAACAATGAGAATCCTGCGAGCCGGATCAGCCTCTGGGAATTGTACCACATGGCCGTAGCGATGTAACTGATGCTCCCCCCATCTCAGGTAATGTGTTCATTTGGGACTCTGTGAGCAAATGCTTGTTCGAGACAGTCAAAGCAGCAGTACCCAAGGATTCTCTGAAGCAGCACAGTACTGAAGAAGTCTAGTCTTCACCTCATGTCACAGGAAAGCATCTGTGTCTTGCAACCATATAGCAAAACAGGAAGCACCAAGGGCCTCATGTATAAACGGTGCATACACACAGAAATGTTGCATACGAACGTTTCCACATTTAAATCGCGATGTATAAAACCTAAACTTGGCGTAAAGCCATGCACATTTCCACGGTAACTCATACCCTGTCGTATGCAAGTTCTCCACTGGGTTTTGCAGGCTGGTGGCACCCAGCGTCAAAGCAATACTACTGTTCCTGCGTGGTTTATCTTTCTTTTTCAGATCCACATCCCTGACGTGGCTTTATAAATACACTGAAATTAACCGCATATTGTTTATTAGTTTAATGCATCTGATTGTAATTAACCTGTAACAATATAATGGTCCACAGAATGGTCAAACTATTCTAAATACCATATCTGCTTTAGCGTTGTTACTCTCACTGCACCACCTTCTTCTTCTTTCAGCAGCTCCCGTTAGGGGTTGCCACAGCAGATTATCTTTTTCCATATTACTCTCCTTGCACCACTCTGAGCAGCTGATCGGAAAGAGAATTATCGGTATACAGCATCAAGCACACGCTGCCTCAGCCATGCTTCCTATTTTAACTGCTTCTCCCACGGCAAACGCTTCAAAACCTTTCCTGTACGGACCTCACGTTTCAGAAAAGTCCCAAGAGCTCTAAACGCACTCTATCAGTCCATCAACTGCTCCTTGTAGAAGTGTTTGTACATATACGTACAATTACCTCACTGTAAACTTACGATACTTATAATGTTGCACAACCTGAACCACTTTATAAAGTGCATATTTACATATGATGACGATATCATTTTTAAGATGAAATGCAGCAAAATATGTTTATTATATTATACAGATAAAACTTTAACTTTATTTAAATAATCTATATTGTTGATAATTAAAGGACACGGTGTTGGTACGCTAGCAAGGATCTGGCGCTTCGTTCACAGATTGTTCCTGCCTCGCACTGTATGCTTCACTGGGACTGGCGTGAAGGATAGGATAATTAAACACGTACTATGAAGATATTTCAATGTTCCTTAAAAGTTTTAAAGAATCTGCATTATAAGCTTACAGATGGCTTAACGTCTATTACAAAGCTGATTGTGTGGCAATTGGGTATTTGGAGAAAGAAAAGGAAGGACAGGAATTGGAGGTTTGGGTTAGAAAGAGACAGTACTGCTGCAATCAGTTATTTCATTGAAGGTCGCGCACAATCACTGCACCACCGTGTTCCCATGTTTAATAACATGCTTTAACTCCTATCATCATGAAAATGATATCATGTATACATCTCAGTATTTTAGTTATTCAGAGAGCTGTAATATCACAAATGTAATGGATTCTGTGTCCTGTCAGAGGAAGAGAAAGCCGGTTTAAGAAGCATGTAGTGATTCACACACATAGAGCACATAGAAGATCAAATACAAAACAAAACATTTAACGTACTACTTTAGTTACGATGGTATTTGAGAAACTAGTAAATTCAATGATTTTAAGATTAAGTTGATCTACTTTAATGACAAAATAAACTATGTGATTAAAGTGGAAATTTTGAGATTACATTTGAAGTTGACATTTCGTGCTTTTTTCCCCCCAATGTGTGCATTTTTTTTTCCCTGTACCCTAATAAGCTTTCATATGACACTCAGACAGTGGGCTACGACTTGCCTTTTCATGGCAACTTTGATATGTAACTTCTTTTTTATTTCGGGCACTGTGCAAATTTGTGAACTTGAGCTTTCGACTTTCTCTGACACGCTATGTCACTCAATCGGCTTCCTTTTCTTGTTTATACCACTGTTTAAAACAACAAATAGTACATTTTCCTTGCCTCCACTTGGTATTCGCTGAAATTCTTCTATTTTCCCTTGTACTTTTGCCATTGCTTTTTCACAGAAGGCTGATCTTAAGGGCTATTTATATTGATTTACATATTCAAAGAGGCGTAATTCTGAGAGTAGATGGGGTGGGGCATCAGGCGCATGCACGTGCATTACTTTTCACGCTGATCGGGATTTATGTAGCGGAAGAACGTGGAAGTTTGCGAATGCACAGATTCCTGCGTCTGGATTTTTCTGTGCATACGCACATTTCCGCTTTTGTGCTTACGCCATGTTATAGTGTGAGTTCTACGCATGGCGTTATACATGAGGCCCAGGACTTTAAAGACTCGAAACTTTGTCCTTTTGCAGAGATATCAGGAGCACCACACACCCCTTCCCAGCGACCTCATGACCCTCCATGCTCTCCTAATCCGCCTACTGACTTCTTAGGAAGAGTCACCAGAGACATGAATGTCACTGCTAAGGTAGATAAACCTCTCAACATGGTCGACATTCTCTCTGCATACAGGCAAACTGCTGATGGCTGTGCCCCAGAGGTCATTAAAGGCCTGGATCTTAATTAAGAAGGCCTGGATGTTAAATATAATTTACTGAAATGTGGAATATATGTTTAGGAGATTGCAGTAATTTGTGACAGTGCACTAAAACATATTTGATCTAATTTGTTTTGGTTAAATGTATGTTTATTTGTTTTTTTATGTATTGATTACATGTTTAGTAGTTGTTTCAGTAGGTTGTGTATGTACAGTACATTTATTTATGTATCTATTTTGTTTTTGTTTCGCAGTTGAATTACATTTAGATTTCAAGGAAATCCACTGTTAAAAAGACAAGCTTTTTTCAAAAAAATGCACATGGTATGAAGTCAATGAGTATGTATGTTAAATAATTGTGACCTCAATGTTGACCAAAATAATCATAATTATTATTTTTTGTAATAATCGAGATAGCCTACAATGAAACACAACCCCATTTTATTAGAAAACAACAATATGCACAGAACAACTCTTAAACCTACGATGTACTTAATCTCTGCCAAGTAAAAAGCAAGTGAAAGTGTTTTGGAAACTGAAATCCACTGATCCAAACATTTCAGCATGAATTCTCAGCATACAAAGAAGCAGAGGGATGTCACAGCTACACAGCACCCGGCTCTCCATGCCAGGTTTGTCCATCTGGCAGTACATAGGTCACTCACCTACCACTGAAGAATCTGAAGAAGAAAGTCGGTACTTCAAACCTCTCAAGGTCTGAAAGGACAATTTTAACAAGTCAAACATAATATAGAGGATCAAAATAAATGCAGAAATGTTTGTTAAAAGGTGAATAAGAGATTAGCAAAGTGCTTGCTTTATAGGATCCCAGCAATGTATTGATACATAGAGATTAATTGTAGAAATCAGTATCTGTAGGTACAGGGAGAAGACGCCAGTATCCGGAAAGGAGTCAATAGCATTAGTGGCCTTTTGAGAAGTGCCGTAAGTCAATGTACATTTCTCAGTCTGTAAGACAGTGTAAGAAGAGCACCCTTGAAAGCTTTTCTCATTACACGGGACATAGCGTTTTTGGCAGCACCTGCAGGAGGACTGAAATCAGGATATATTTATATTTTATGCCCTAAAATGTAGATTAGAAGATGGTCCTGCTTTCAGTAGAACCTTCTAATGATCAACATAGTTCAGGAATTTAAAATAGATGTCATTGGCTAAAAAGTGTCATCATCAGGAATATACAGTATATAGTAGTAAAGTCTAGGAATGCTTCCTATTGCAGATCTGAAGTTATCCAGATCAAAGTGGTTGGCACCTTCACACTCTGTGCACTCTCTTATTCTAATTATATGAACATTATTTCTGCAACTGTGATCCTCAAGGTTGTTGTTTTTACAGATAGTGACTTAATTTTCTGTGGAACATTATGGACCTAGCTCTCAAGAGCTTTCACCTGTTTCAAGAGAGTGCTAAATTCTTTAGTCATTTTCTTCTGCTCCTCTTATAATGACAGAGCAGTACTACATTTTTTTTAAAACTCTGCTGCAATGAAGCCATCTGCTCTTCCACAAGCTGTTTACGGTCTGTGCAAACAGAATTCATCTTGTAGCCTATGGCCTCATTATTTTAAGGCCACTCACAGCAAATAGACATCTTTGCCAGACAAGGCAGGTCTGCTCAAGACCTTTTGCTAGAAGTAAATTATAAAAGTTTATACATTCAGAATTCAAAAACATTAAATCAGAAAAGAAGGAGGAAAATTAAAATCTTAGGAAAATTAAGAGTATTCTATCCACATCAAGAGCAAAATCAGCAGTTTGGTATAGTAGCTGGTATGATGGATGGCATACACATCAAGATCATTGCCTCAAGTGTGGATGTATGGATATATGAATTGCTAGCAATATCACAGTGTCAACACATAGGTAGCCATGGAAGAAACTGTATTGTAGTAGCCAGCATACTATTCTTAAGGTATCGCTGGGCTGTATGTGGGATTGTCTGGGAAACGTGACACAGATAAACTGATCTTTGCATTCCACTAACCTTTGGAATGTTTGTGTTACACTTTACGAACCCTGAAATTGATTAAAGAGGCAGGCAGAGACCTCCAGGCATTGGATAAATATAGCCTCACTTAAGAGTGGCATAGCACATGACACTGGAATAGTGAACACAAATTCGGAAACAATACAAGAATTGATAGTTTAATTTACTGTTATTTTACAAGGTGTTCCATGTAGCCATAACAATAGGAAGGTGATAATTTTGAAAGTATGGGGTTGGATCATTCATTGTTAAATAAGTGTTCCTGTTATTTGGGCTGTACTCTCATTCAGTCTGTATTATTCTTGATGTTATTGCAAAGTATTCTGGAACTTCATGAGCGTGGCATAAACCTTTTACTTGATCGTAATCATGTCCCTTTGAATATTATTATTATTATCTTGCTGGTAAAGCATTAGTATTAGTATCAAGAAACTACAACAAAGCCTCATCATGATTTCCAAGGAAACTGTAAAACACATTCTTGGGTGCAGTTTTGTGGCTTATTGTGCCGTAAAATTGTAACGTCATTCTTGGACATGAACACCTACTCCTAGTGAGAACATAGGCCGTTTTTTTGTGTGCTTTCTGTGATTTTTATTATGTTGTAGTGTTTTCGAAGTGTTATATTTATCAATAATTTCAAAGACTAGTTACATTTTAATTAATATAGCGTTTTTAAACACTAATCCTCTTTAGTCTTAAAATGATTACAGGTGATAAAATAATCTATACAATTGTTAGTGATACCAAGAAAAAATGATTTTGGTTAGAGCAAGAGCTGTTTTTGCCTGCTTGTCATTAAATAAAATTCATTGCTTTTTGTTTTTTTGCCTCCCTTCTTAATTTTAGTGGAGAGGATATAATGGTACAGCTGAATATTAGAACCCGAGGTAAATCCTCAGTTAGTCTATATCCTAATTCACATCTTTGGTCACATAATCTGCATAGTAATCGAAAGAAAGAGATCGTCAGTAGAAACAGCCAAAACAAGTTTCCTACACAGTGTTGTTTCCCTAAGTCTCTTTGATAACTTGAGTAGCTCAGTAATAAGGGAGGAGTTAGGAGTATAACTGCACCCTCCTTGAATCAAGAGCAGCCAGTTGAGGTGGTTTGGGCATGTTAATTCATATGGGGTTAACGAAGTGTTACATCAACAAATGTAAAAATTGGTTAAGGTAATTTCCAAACTGATAAAAACAGGAATACAGGCTAGAGACACAAAATTTTGACTAAAGTGCCATTGTCAGGTCTATGACTGAATAATAATGAGCAGGTTATTTACAGTATATCCAATATCCTTGTACAGTGCTTCTAAAATTGAACTTAACTCTACATTGTGTGGCTGAAGTAATAATAATAATAATAATAATAATTCATTACATTTATATAGCGCTTTTCTCAGTACTCAAAGTGCTATCCACACAGGGAGAAACTGGGAAGCGAACCCACAATCTTCCACAGTCTCCTTACTGCAAAGCAGCAGCCCTACCACTGCGCCATCTGTGAGGTATACTCAACCTCCTTTTCATAACACTTAAATATTAATAAATTATGGTTTTATATTACATTTTTTAGTATAATTAAATTTTTTTTCCTAGAATTTGTTATAGATAATCATATTTGGCAATAAAGAGTCCTTCTCATTGTAGATATCTGTTTAAATTGAACTTCAAATGGGCATGATTTATTATTCTATTGAATGATCAAATCCAAAAGTGACCATCACGAATAACCTGACCTTAATGTGTTAAAATTATATTTTGGTCAAAATCAAGGAAAATAAACTTTACCCTATAGTTTATTCTTAATAAAAAAAAAAGATTTAAAATCTTATGTAGTTCTAATTGCGTAGCTATTGAAGTGATCAGATGGTATTTTGTAATTATTTTTATTTAAGTTAATTTGCAAATAATATATGGCTTGTATCCCAGTGTATATGCAGTGTATGAGTTATGTTTAACATATTGCAGTGGTAAAAAGGAATAGATTTTCAACATTGTTTGGGGAAACTTTTGCATACATCACCTTAAGAAGGTGCCTATTGTTGTCTCTTGAACTGTGAGTTTCATCTCTTTTCATATCCTCTTGTCAAAGTAATGTATGTGCTGTATATGAATATCTGACTGTTTGCACAACTCAGACTTGGATTCATGTCTTCATTTTTAAAATTCCGGTACAGCATTTTCAACATTGCTATTTTTAGTTTTGTAAAAAATGTAGACAGTTTGAAAAAAATAAGAATTTCTTAAAACCTGAAGTATATTGTGAGTGCATCAAAGGAGAAATAAAAAAAAAACTAATCTATTGAAAATAATCTCATCTAAAATCCCTTAATTAACAAACAAAATTATTTAAAATGAAATATTTGTAAATATGAATATTTACCAATTATTAAACAAAGTCTAAATATAAATGCAAATTAATCTGTTTAAAATCCCAAAGCTAACAAATATTTAATGTGAAATAAACAAAACCAAAGCTGTAACTTAGTTAACATTTTATGAATTAGTAAAACTTTAGCCAAAACTTGTAATCTTAGTTCCAAAATCATGATATTGCAATCCAAAAGTTACACATGAATTGAAAATTAACATTGCCAAAGCCATCAATGGTAGAATGCAAAAACCTATGTGAAAAGAAGGGGTCTTCTCACATCCCTGACACTCAGCGCTTATACTAGGCTTCAGGTGACTGCTCCATCAAAATCACATTCCTTATGGGACAGACAAAGCAAGGGAACTGGAATATCTTCATTAAAGAGCCAAGATAAAATAATAGAAAGATTTTTCTAACTATGAAAATATGGACCAATCATTTTTCTTTTTACAGATAATTGTAGAATGGAATGTTGAGATATGGGCATTGTCATTTACTAGTCTTTTCTATTATAAGAATTTATTTCTCTTAGATAAAATTTTTTATAGATTAATATAATTGGGAATAGAAATGTTTTATGTATGGTATATTCCTGTACAGTTACCTTTGCAGTATAATGTTCCTCAATCTGCTGCCAGGTTATCATTCCCATTACCAGTATGCCCCTTCTGGTTGCTAAAGAACAAGGTTTTGGATGGTGTAGCATTCTTCACAGGATCACTCAATATTCATGTTTCAAATATCAAAGAAAAAGGCAGACATTTCTCTTTTAAAATTTTTATACCTTAAAAAGTAATTATGAAATTGCAGAAAAGTTACAGAATAATAAGTTGCAAACTGCAGCTTTACCAAAACCTGAACATTGAATGTTATACAAATTCAGTCTTATGGACTGTGAAGCATTACTAAAAGTGATACAAAGCGGGGATCGATAAAAAAATATAGAATTTTTTGGTGGAAAATTCCTTTAATATGTACACTTCTATTTCTGTATCGCCATATTATCCTTGCTGACCCTGTTACTGTTTGTCAGAAGAAAAAAGCATGGGCAGTGTTACCAGTAGTAGAGAAATAATACATTTGCAAAATAAAATAATTATTGTATGTAAAATAATGCTCTCAAACATTTTTGGTGGTTGCTTGTGGAACTGCAGGATCAGTGAACACTTCAAAAAAAAAAATGAGACTCCAGTGACTTCTGGGGCCTATTAAAATAGATGCAGTAATGAGCAATTGAGCTGATGATGGTACTGAACATTCTCATGGGTTCAGTTGTATGAGTCCATTTAAAGATATAAAATGATTATTAATTAGAAACACATTCAGCTTTATAAGACAAAAATGTTCTAATAAGGGGAAACAATACACAAATATTATATCGCAACAATATATGTAGCATTATGTTCAGGTTCAGTTCAGGGTCGCAAAGTTGATTGCATGCATTAATCCATCTCAGTTATTTATATCTAGTAGTAGTAGTATCTAGTAGTTTAGTTAAAAAGTTACCATGTCTTGTATGAAAAGCAGAAGTAATTTTAAAATAAATCCAGCCAAATATGTTTTGCTTGTAATGTCACATGTGATTTTTAATTTTAAATTGTGCAAGTAGGTTTTTGCTTAACTCTGTTACTGTAGAAGTAAACTAATTGTATGTTACAATGGGTTTCAAGCTTTATCTTAATTCCTTATTATTATTTATTTTTGCGGCTGCTAACAATATCAGTATATAGACATTTTCCTCAAATTGTTGTATATAAAAGTAAATATTCACAGGTAGAACATATGAATAAAAAATAATTTCCTCATAATATGTTACTAATTAAAATATTTTAATTTGAATTTTCTAACCAATTCCTAGGGTTAAATATAGTCAGAATGAAATAACAGGGAATAAGGGTATGGTGATTTAATAGTCTACAGCATGAACTTATTGTCATTCCTTCTTTCACATGTTATATGTTTTTATATAATACCTGCTCTCTGATTATAAGTAAGGTACTGTGGACATCATTTTTAAAAACTCTGCAAAAAATAAACTAATCTAAAGAGAAGTTAAGTTTTCTGACATCCTTTTTGCTGTGATCATGGTTATAAATGGATATAAAAAGTGATGGTTATAGTGAAATCGGGAGAGACAAATTGTAACTGCTGTCTCAGACGAAATGCATTAATCGAGTAGGTGGTTCTGATGACTTAAGATTTTGAACCGCCAAGTCTAATGAGAATTTGGCTGATATCTCATTTTGTGACTTTGAGATGTAACACTGACATATTTACTTAAATTACAACAGAGGGATATTGAGCAATGTGTCTTGCTGTTACAGCCGTAGATACAGCAATAATAGCATATGAGACACTGTATGACATCATCACAACATAATATGCAACAGCAGAAAGTGAAAACATATTTCACTAAGCACATTAAATACATAAAATAGTTTGATGGTGTACAGTATAGAATTGCACTTATGGCTGATATTGTAAGTCTATCAAAGTAAACATAGATTAGGTTAAATGGAGATGTTTGAAGAAATATCAGTTTAAGGTTGTAATTGACAAGGAAATTGCGGCAGGAGAAGCTATTTATGTTCTGAGAGGTTTTTTGCCTTGAGTGATATGTAACATTTCCATGATAATGATATATGAAAGAGGTGGTTATCCAGATCAGTGTAGTTTTTAATAATATTACATAGCAAAATGGGTTGTATATTGATCATTAATAGAGTTCAGTTTTAGGCCTACAAAATTTCTGATGATTGGAATGGAAAATGCGGTGCAAACCCAGCTGTTACAGAAAAGGTACAGCTCGGAGCGCCTGCGGTGCGTTCAGTGGCCTCGTAGAGCTCCCCATATTGGCTTCTATCCAATCAATGGTCTGAATATGGTGATGTGGCCATATGCCTGCTAGAGGGCCCTACTGACACCAACTCAAAATCTGATTGGTTAAAGCAACAGTTTAATTGACATTTATTCTGTGTTAGAGGGCCTGCACAACGGATTGTGAAGGCCTCTCTGCCTGGCAACAAATGATGGCTGAAATGTGATTGGTTAAATGCTTTAATATGAAAATAGATGTCTGGAAGCAGCACAACCATCGGAAAAGCTATGAAAGGAAGCGGACAGACTATTTGGAATTATTTAATAAGTATTCATGGACAAAATATAATTAACATCAGTTTGTAATTCAGATATTTTTTTAGGCCAGCAGAGAGGCATGTGACTTTGCCAGGTCTTTAGCATCGAGGCTTTATACCCTGCGTCTTCTCTTTAAACTTGTATCTCGCGAATATCTTTTGCGATCTTGCGATGTCCACGGCTTTATTTAATTTTAGCTCAGACCCGGCACTTAAAAGTTTCTCTCGCACTTTCGCTGAGGGAGGGTTTCCGCAGTAGCTGCACTTAAGAATATGCTAAGCACAGTAATTCACCCGCGAATATTTAACTTATATGGGCAGGCACTCAATTATGTGGGAGGCGTGATGATGCGAGACGCAACTCTGCCTCACACGGCGACCGAGCTGCAGGCTATTACGGTATATGGACGAAAGTAGGTTTCAGTTATGACCGTTACACGTAGAATTTCGAAATGAAACCTGTCTAACGTTTGTAAGTAAGCTGTAAGGAATGAGCCTGCCAAATTTCAGCCTTCCACCTACATGGGAAGTTGGAGAATTAGTGATGAGTGAGTCAGTGAGTGAGTGAGTGAGTGAATGAGTCAGTCAGTCAGTCAGTCAGTGAGGGCTTTGCCTTTTACTAGTATAGATAAAGGCACATTTGTTTTATTTTACTTTTTGTAAAAGTGTTTATTTGATATTTGGACTTCAGTCTTCACACATTATACACTTCACGTTAGCATTTTGTCATTATTATAGCATGAAAAAAGTTTCTGTTTTAGTTGTGTTCATCATTTCTTGCCTTGCATTTCATGTCATCCTACATTTACCCAAATCGCTGAAGATACGGAACACACATGAAATGTATGTATTCCAAATAATATGTAGTATTATTTACCATATATAATTCTAGGCACTTCACACCTAGAAAAACAGACTTGAGCTCTGAGAATTTTGCTTCTTACTTCAGCTGCATCGGCGGAGGATGGGATAGCAGGCTGCTTGCTGCCTGTGCCGATTGACACATTTGCAAAGCAAAGATGCTGAGGAAGATGTGCAAAGGAATTTAAGGTGGCCCAGCATTACAACTTTTTTCTTAGGCTTCAGGGATTCTAGTGTTAATAAGCAGCATTTAAAACTGCATAGTTCTTTCTGAACTGCTGATATATTTTTGTTTTAATTTGAAGTAAGTTGTTATTACATGTACCTCTGTTGGAGGGTCTGTTTTATTTCTTGATCTAATTATATACCTTATTTTTTGGTTTTCGAGTAACTTAAGGTTTGCATAATGACTAAATTTATAGGATGCCCCACAACAGGGCTTATTAGTAATGGCTTCAGGATAATAACAGGTGGGATAAACAATAGCCTGTGATTCAAAATCACATAACTGCGGCCTAGATGTTGCTCTAATCAGTCAGCCAGACAGTTTTGCTGCCATATTTTGGGATAATAATAAAGATCCCCTCCATTTAGGATGAATACCATCTCTCTTGAAAAATCGGGCCTTTCCCAAAAATCATCCCAATTGTTCACAAAGGCTTTGCTTTTATTTGCACACCAGGTTTCTTGCCAGCAGTGAAGGGAATGCAATCTGCTGTAAATCACATCCCCTATACATTATCTTGGTAAGGGGCCAGATACAATTAAATTCTGACATTTTCTTTTAGCTTTGGTGGATAGGGAGATTAAGTTCTCCTTTAATACCTCAGATTGCTGTAAATAATTATCGTTAGTGTCGACATGTAGCAGTAAGATAGATAGTTTATCGTCCGCAACATGATCCAATTGGGCCTGTATGTCAGAACTCTTCGCCCTTGGGAAGCATTTAACATTAACTGCTGGCTTAACATAGTTTGGAATACTAACATTCTGCACTATGGAATCGCCAATTATTCACAGGTGCTTCAGAGTGCTGAGAATCTGTTCTGGGTCCGAATTGGTGACCTAGGTGCAGAGGGACTGATTTTTTTGCTTCTTAGACCCCCGTCTCACTGTTACCCACTTACCTTGTGGCTGAATTGGTGCTGCCGATTTTGGCCACGCACATACTACTGTGGGACCTGAAGAGACTGAAGCTGAATCAGAAATAGCTGAATTGTCTAAACAAACGGAGTCGATCCAATTTTCGGTTTGCTTAATAGCTATCAGGTTCCTAATGCGGTCCTCTTATTTGTGTATTTTCCTGACCAACTCTAAATTAACTAAGCATTTTAGGCAGGTGAAGCAGCCTCTGTTGTTGGCTGGAAAACATGAACTGTTCATGCTGCACAACATAATAAGCATGATGATGAGCAGAAAGGGAAAATGAAAGTAAATATATAACTAACTTACATATTTGATTAATATATTAAAACTCACACGCAGTACAAACTTCTTTAAATCAAAGACTGCTAAAATATTCTTTAATATTCTCATTGTTGATCACAAAGTGTAGTTTCTGTTTTTATAAATACATTTATAAATGTTTTCATTAGAACATTAAAACAATCTGGACGATTTTCCATTTTACATTAGAGGTGACTTTATTTGGCTCTTTATCAGTAAATGTGAATATGGGCATGAGAGCTCTGCTGTGCACTGGCAAATTTCCAGAGCTGATACCTACCTGACTCAATTGATTGAGTGAATGAATAACAGAAACCTGGAACAAAATTACAATGATTACAGAGTTGATCAGGTCAGTGTTTATGGCATCAAAATCATTTTTTTTTCCAGAAAATTAGTGAACTCTGTGCTAAATGAAATTCCTTGAATGTTTGTGTTACTAAAGATGGTAGGGAACATGGTTGTCAGAGGTGAAGGCTGACTTATGATGATAAAATGGTGGGCATAGTCCCTAAGAATATATTTTATAGAAAGTTGCTATATACATGCTAAAAATTTTAATTAGATTCAAGTGTGTGGTTTATGGTAATCATATCCATTAGGAAGGACATGTAAGGACTAGTTTTCCTTTTAAGGGTTCTGTTAAGTTAAAGTGTGCCATATCTGAAGCCAGCATAAGTTATGACAAGCACTGGAGGGAAATTAGGTAAATTGCACAGAACACTTACATATATGCTGGGGCAGTTTAGATTTACTAGTGGCCTGTTTTTGGAAAAATTTGATCTATTTGTATCGAATGATTACAATAAAATTAATAAAATAAAAAAGATTTACTAGTGACCTAAAAGCTCATATGAACAAAGGAAAAGCATGCTGTATTTACCCAGAATAAATTCTAACCTGGAAATTACCTGGCTTCTAAATGTAGTAATCCTACTGCACTACTCTTTTGTCCAGTGCATTGCATTTGTTTAATACAGAATTGTGGATAATAACACAAATAGATGGCTTCCCACGATGTTTTATTAGTTTTGCACATAAGACCTTGTTAAAACTAGTAACTCATACTGCATAATAAAAATGACAAAACCTATCCAAGTACAATTTTTCTAGTATTTCTTTATTATCTTACTTTTTTTAATTTCTACAACCTAACATTAATCAATTTATTTCTTAATTCAGTTCAAAGTTGTAGGGAGCCAGAATTAAGTTTAGCAGCAACTGACACAAGGAAAAGGAATTGTATGTGATAATAAATAAATTCAAATACAAGGAAGAATCTTAGAGACAGTGTTAATAAATGTAAACTCTTTTAAATCCAGAGTAAAAATGTTAGCTAAAATTATGCATTGATCAAGAGGGAGAGAATCTAAACCAAGCAGTTTTAGGGAAAGAGTGTTGTGAGACAGAATGCAGTTATCACTGCAACCAGATAGTGTATAGAAGCGATCTAAAATGGGTAACAGGGTATCTTGCTTCAGTCTTTATAGCTAGGTAAATGTGCTTTTTATGTTTATGTTGTTCTTGTTTTGTGTATATTTACTTCCTTTTCCTGTAGTGTTATCTTTTAAGTTTGCAAGGTTTTTTTTAGACATAGTGCTGTTCAAAAGCTCATTTTCATGTTTGTTCAGATTACCTCTAGTGTCTAGTATTAATTCTAAAGATTTGCCTATCCTTGTTTTGTTTTAGTTGTTAAAGCTTCACTTCCTCAATGGCACAGTTAGAGATCTTTTATATTAGTTCACACTGGCTTCCACTGGGTTATATAAATATACTGTGTAGAGTACAAACAAACAGAGGTTCACTTAGCATATATACAGTATAGTTTGCATGTGATGTAAATTTGCATCTCTCTGTTAATCTGCATTGTAATGTTTTTCATATTATATGAAGGATATAACAGTGTTTAAAAAAATCCAGAGATTAGCTACTACAATAATTTTTTAAACAATAGTATATGAGGTTGAAGGTTTTGAATATTTTCACATTAAACTAATGGAGATTAAGTGGAAAAATTATTAAAGTTATTTAATATTTTGCTGGAAGTAAGTTGGATGCAAGCTCTTCTATTTAAACACTCTTCAACAAAATATGGGGTCCTGAATAAAAACATGTTGAAGGTAAATTTTCCACAGTTGTTTAAAAAAAATCCTTCACGCATTGAACTGTAAATAAATGAAACATTTTACAGATCAAGAGAATTAAAATAGAGACCTTTAGATCTAAATTTAACAGTGTTTATGAGAAGTTATATGAACTAAAATTGAAAGCTAAGTTGAGCTTGGTTTAAATATCCTCTTTCTCTCAAACTGTTCATATTTGTTTGTGTTATGAATGCTGGAACCAGTTTGACACCTGTAAATATAATAATGCCTTAAATAGCATAATCATTCTTTTAAGAAGGCGCAAAGCATGTTTTAGCCTTTAAATAGGCACTCTAAGATTTCAGTCATAAAATAATCCTGTCCAAAAACTGTCCTATGTTCTCAATCCCTATCTGCATTTTAAATTCAAGAGGCACCAGATACGCCAACCTTTTGACTGAAATGGTATTTCTAAAATATTACATTTGTAAAGTTAATATTTTTCACATAAAATATATTTTGAATGCTTCTCGTAGCTCTTTCTAGAAGGAAATGAAAACCTAGAATCCAAGTGCTTGCTTATCTCAACATCTGTGTATCAGCTGTTGTGGATCTGATGTTTTTATTTACTTTATGCCTGCTTTTCTGACAAAGATGACAAATTAAAAAAAAATATTGGTTTCAACAAATTCTATATTTTAACCTTTGTTGTGCTGCTTAAAATAAATAGAGCACTTGGATTAGTCAGAGTCAAACGTTTCAAGAAAATGTGTAGTTTAACTCTCCCTTGACATTCAGATTCCACCTAGTCAAAAAGGAAATTAGCTTTTAAAATTGTTTCTGTGGACATTACACATTAAATATTAATTTATTTGCTAAAATGACATGCATAAAATGATTAATTTTTTCCACCATTCTGTATGCTGTGCGTACATGCACACTCACACCCCCTTATCTGTTTAATTAATGATGATGAAACAGTTTAGAGACTTTCAGCCTTAAAAGGAGTTCCACCTCCCTCCTACATCAGACTGTCTCTTCCTTGGCCTGGCTACTGGCTTAAAATATATAGCTGAGAAAGACTGTAGTTAGGAGTCCTCTGTCATCCTAGTGACAGATCTGTGTTTCTATTCTTTTACACTAGCATGTTGTTTACAAGTGTTTTTTCTAGAGCTTAAAGAAAGAGAAGCAAAACCTGGGATATCAAATTCTTTAAGCCACTGGTTATAACTTGTAGCAAGTTTTGATGTCTGCAACAAGGATCTGTAATAGTAAAAACACACTGAAGACGTTGTTGTTCCTATTTGAGTCAATGGCGTGTGATTTAAATTTTGTGTCCTTTTGTGCTTTATACAATAGGTGTGTGAATGTTAGTTCAGGCATGGGAATATGATGTGCATCTTGCTGAATTCACCATCAGCACCAAGTACTGCACATTTCCAGAGTAACAATTCAGTTAAGAACCTATTTTTAAAAGATGTTATTAATAATTTAAAAAGACTACATGCCTTGATATCCAAAGGATAAAGAGGATGCATTATGGAGTAATGTACTGTTGTCTAACAGCTCCACACAGCTAGAGTCAAAGTAACTCTTTTAGTGTTAAAGTAACTCCTAAGTATTGTATATGGAGGAGTGTTTCCATCTATGCACTATGCACAAGTGTTCATTTCAAATTGGCAATTTTACTGTGTAGGTGACTTGGTCTGAATCTCATGCTTCACCTCTGTCTCTGTGGAGTTTACATATTTCTGCATGTCTAAGTAGGTTTAACTTTGGGTACATTTATTTTCCTCTCAGATTCTAAAATGTGTGTATTCCTAATTGATTGCTTAATTCTGAATGATTGTGCCCTGGAATGGACTAAAACTATAGTGTTTTTTTCCTGCTTTATGCCAAATGTTGCTGGAGTAGACTCTAGCACATATATTTAGCATAAAATAAATTATTTTTATTTCAATTAAACTAAGTTAAATTATTTAATACATTTTGTTTTCAACGAAAATGTACAATGATAAATTAACTCTTGTAGCATTAAAGTAACCTTTTAAGGTGTACTTTATATATGTAAACAGTTTTTTCCATATATGCATACTTTGGTGGTGCTGCTGTATTCCATGCAGGTAATCGTTTTGGGGTTTACTTTTGTAAAATAATTTTAGTTGAGGAAAAAGAAAGTTATGATGCAGTAGGTAAACAAATGCATCTTAACATATTTATGTATACTGCTGTTTTTGCATACTTTGTCACAATTGTATATTTTTAATATGCTGTAACAGAGGTCAGGTTTCCCCTTTTATATTTGTTATCATTTGAAACACAGGCCTCACAGTCACAGGTACTCAACAGAGCAATCACAACTATCCATTTGTAACATATTGAGGGTAAAGAAGAGCTTCTGGAGTTCAGAGGCCTAGCATCTGTGTTATGTGTGAGATAAGTGCTAGCATACTACACTAACAGCCTATTTGCCTGAAGTCAATATTTGTGTATGCAAAACGTATATGTGAATTCATATGTTCTATATAGTTTGAAAAATGACTACATTCTGAAGAAAATTAAAAATTTCATACATTGACTCTAGAGGGAAATGGTATTCTACAAGTCTTATCAGTTTTGATCAGCTTGCTCACAGTGCAACTAAAGCTATTTCAGATGAAAATGTTCATTTATGATTCTTTAAATTTGTAATATTACAGTAAGATGGTTAGGTAAATTAAGTTTAATTTTTCCACTTTTAATCCTTGTAGACTTTTTGCAAAAAGCTGAAATTTGCCCTTGTAATTACTTCTAAAATTCAGTAAATTTTATATTAGAATCATTTTAAGCTGTGTGGTATAATTTAAAATGCTGAAGATATTTTTCTTTTGACACTGTTACCCATTTAATTTGTTTAGAATGTTTATTTGCATTTTATAGATAGTGCATGAATCTATAATATGTATCTTTTATGTTTGCATGTAGTTTTTAATCTCTTAAAATGTTATGTATTTTTATCTTTCTTCACTGTAAAGCTGTCATGATCTTCACTGTGCACACTGATGAGTTAATTAATTCTTGCTTCCTATTTTTCTCATTTTTTCTTTCCACTTGTTTTGCTCTGCTTCCCTGGCTGCATTGCATAAGGAGGACAAAGTGGTTAGAATCTCTTTTTTTAATATAGAATACAGTACAACAAGTTGTGACAATATAAACAATTTTTAATGCTAAATAATTGCATTGATTTCAGATTAACTAGAATGTCATCTACATATTCCAGTTCATGAATGAAACATCCTTTTCCAACTCAGTCATCTAGTTTTAAACATAAATGTGACACCAAATAGTAACCATTTATTTTGTCTGTTTTTTGTTTTTACTGAAAATGTTTACTGCCCTGGTAACATGGACTCATTTATTTCAGCATGATAAACATTAAGCATATTCATCCACAATACTTTTCATTCCTCATGGAATACAATATTATTGTGTGTAATGCATATGTTATGTAATATAGGTGTATATGCACTTATTGCATAAGGTTGGAGATTAGAACATTAGAACAATCTGGACTAAAACAGGCCATTCAGTCCAACAAAGCTTGCCAGTCTTATCTACTTAATTCTTCTAAAAGAAAAACATAGTCTAGTTTTAAAAGTCCTTAATGTTCTACTGTCTACCGCACTGCTTGGTAGCTTATTCCATGTTTGTATGGTTCCAAATATTTGTTTGAAATTTACCCTTAACAAGTTTCCAACAGTGTCACAGTGTTCTTGATGAATTTATTTTAAAATAACAGTCTTGACCCACTGTACTAATCCCTATCATAATTTTAAACACTTCAATCATGTCTCCTCTTAATCTTCTTTTGCTTAAACTTTAGATGCTCAGCTCTTTTAATCTTTTCTCATAATTCATCCATTGTACCCCTGGAATCAGCCTAGTCACTTTTCTCTGGGCATTTTCTAGCACTACTTTTTGTAGCCTGGAGACCAAAACTGCACACAGTACTCCAGATGAGGCGTCACCTGTGTGTGGTAAAACTTGAGCATACCTTCCTTGGACTTGTACTCTACACATTGTGCTATATAACCTAAAGGCTTAGCAAACACTGTCTGGGAGTTGATAGTATTGAGTCCACAATGACTCCTTTGATTTTCAGACTTCTCATTGTGTATTCACACCTAAGATTTTGACCTCCTACATGTAATACTTTACATTTACTTCCATTTAATTTTACCTGTTATAGTCTGCCCAAAACATATATGCTGCACAAGTCCCTCTGTAATGATTCAACAGATTCTAGATTATCTGCCAATCCACTGATTTACAAACTTAACCAGCTTGTTACTTATAGGTAGATAGATAGATAGATACTTTATTAATCCCAAGGGGAAATTCACCTACTCCAGCAGCAGCATACTGATAAAGAACAATATTAAGTTAAAGAGTGATAACAATGAAGGTATAACAGACAGACAATTTTATATAATAACGTTTACCGCCCCCCGGGTGGAACTGAAAAGTCGCATAGTGTGGGGGAGGAATGATCTCCTCAGTCTGTCAATGGAGCAGGACAGTGACAGCAGTCTGTTGCTTAGGCTGCTCCTATGTCTGGAGATGATCCTGTTCAGTGGATGCAGTGGATTTTCCATTATTGACAGGAACCCTCTCAGTGCCTGTCTCTTTGCCATGGATGTCAAACTGTCCAGCTTCATGCCTACAATAGAGCCTGCCTTCCTCACCAGTTTGTCCAGGCGTGAGGCATGCATCTTCTTTATGCTGCCTCCCCAGCACACCACCGCGTAGAAGAGGGCGCTTGCCACAGCCGTCTGATAGAACATCTGCAGCATCTTATTGCAGATGTTGAAAGATGCCAGCCTTCTAAGGAAGTATAGTCGGCTCTGTCCTTTCTTACAAGGAGCATCAGTATTGGCAGTCCAGTCCAATTTACCATCCAGCTGCACTCCCAGGTATTTATAGGACTGTA
This sequence comes from Polypterus bichir lapradei, assembly GCA_026402145.1. Taxonomy (NCBI): domain Eukaryota; kingdom Metazoa; phylum Chordata; class Cladistia; order Polypteriformes; family Polypteridae; genus Polypterus; species Polypterus bichir. Next base: position 151,936 of record JANRMT010062825.1, on the reverse strand, counting down.
CCCTCTGCACACAGTCACCTCTGATGATCTCGGGGTCCATGAGGGGCCTGGTCCTCCTAAAATCCACCACCAGCTCCTTGGTTTTGCTGGTGTTCAGTTGTAGGTGGTTTGAGTCACACCATTTAACAAAGTCCTTGATTAGTTTCCTATACTCCACCTCCTGCCCACTCCCGATGCAGCCCACGATAGCGGTGTCATCTGCAAACTTTTGCACGTGGCAGGACTCCCAGGTGTATTGGAAGTCCGATGTATATAGGCTGAACAGGACCGGAGAAAGTACAGTCCCCTACGGCGCTCCTGTGTTGCTGACCACAATGTCAGACCTGCAGTTCCCGAGATGCACATACTGAGGTCTGTCTTTAAGATAGTCCATGATCCATGCTACCAGGTATGAATCTACTCCCATCTCTGTCAGCTTGTCCCTAAGGAGCAGAGGTTGGATGGTGTTGAAGGCGCTAGAGAAGTCCAGAAACATAATTCTTACAGCACCACTGCCTCTGTCCAGCTGGGAGAGGGATCAGTGTAGCATGGTATGCGAACTGCAGAGGGTCGAGGGCATGGCGGACCTGTGGCAAAGCAGCAGCCGCTACATGGTCTTCATCACATGTGACGTCAGAGCGACAGACCGGAAGTCGTTCAGCTCACTAGGACGTGATACGTTTGGGACTGGGGTGATGCAAGATGTTTTCCAAAGCCTCGGGACTCTCCCCTGTTCCAGGCTCAGGTTGAAGATGCGCTGTAGAGGACTCCCCAGCTCCAACGCACAGGCCTTCAGCAGTCGTGGCGATACTCCATCTGGACCCGCTGCTTTGCTGGCACAAAGTCTCATAAGCTCTCTGCTTACCTGTGCTGCTGTAATTGTGGGTTGGGGGAAACACTCTCCTATGTTGGCATCAGCAGAAGGATGGGTGGAGAGTGCAGTACTCCGAGGTGAGAATAGGTTAGGGTGGTCAAACCTGTTGAAGAAGTTGTTCATCTGGTTTTCTCTCTCCACGTCTCTCTCAATGGTGGCACTCTGCTTCGAGCTGCAGCCAGTGATGATCTTCATCCCATCCCACACTTCCTTCATGATGTTATTCTGCAACTTCTGCTCCAGCTTTCTCCTGTACTGCTCCTTCGCCACCCTGAGCTGGACTCTGAGTTCCTTCTGCACGCGCTTAAGCTCATGCTGATCACTGCCTTTAAAAGCCCTTTTGTTCTTCTAAAAAGTATGGATAGTTCTAAAATATCTTCATCAATTTTGGTGTGATTTTTCTGATAAGTGTGATAGTACCAACATGCAGAGCTTGTCTGAAGAAGCCTTCCTATCCTAGAAGTCTCCTTATTTTGTTTAATACATACAGTAGATACTCCCATGATACAGTAATCAAAAGATACTGTGTAATCCCCCTAATTTGTGTCCCTTGTTTTCATCTGGGTTAACTCCTACAGGACCATACCTTGGACACTTCTAAAGAATGCATCCAATGGACATTTTAGCCACATGCCCAAAGCAACTCCAGTTACTTCTCTTGAGTTTGAGAAGAAACGACACTACTCAAAGGTCCTCCTGTACTGTTAAATTCCACACCATGTCACAAAGAGTCAACCTAGTAAAACTCTGAAAAATTTAATTTCAACCTCCTGTACGCACAATTTCATTCATCAATATGTGTTGGACAATAATGCCTGTTACTTTAGTATTCTATATTATATTACATGTACTTCAAAGCTAACCAGCCTATTTTGATGTGGAGAATCGCACAGTAATATTACTTATTTTGCACTAATTTTAATTTATACCATATATTTTTTCTGAATATCTTGAGTTTAGCATTATCTTGTGCACTGTCAACAGAGGTAATCTCATGTATAATTTTGACAGAAAAAGCTGTTTTCGCACCATTTCATTTCTGATTAAACATATGGTGTTTTTCACTGATATCATTCAAGAATTCCTACTGTTCTTAGTTTATTTTTAGTACATTAAAGTGTGTTGTTGGCATGTTTCTAAATATTATTAGATTCCAAAAAGTTCCAAGATGTTAGTTCTAGCATGTGATATAGGTAGTTGTCTCCCTTGTATACAGGATTACCCAGTTGAAACATCTAAAAGTAAACTCTACAGATAAGGCTCTTTTATAAAAAGAAGGTAAACATCAATTGTTAAACTGTTTCTTCTTTTCAGTATAAATATACAAAAGATGCAAATTATAGAAAGTCTGATCCATGGAATTCACTTTTTTAAAAAAGCAGCCTATTCTAAAATATGTAGACATGTTCAAAGAAATGAAGTAATTACTATTATGCAGAATAATAGCTGTCAATATTTGTGTAATATATATGAGGTCAGTCCAAAAAGAACCAAACTTTTTTTTGAAGAACATTTATTAATATGCTTACAACTTAATCAGACTTGTCTCCTTTAATATATTCCCCTCCCCTGTTTATGAACTGCTCCCAACAGTTTACTCCGTTTCTGGAACGTGTCGGAAGTCATTTTGTGGAACGGTGTGTACATCCCATAATGAATTTTCTTCAGTCTCTTCTATTGTTTGAAATTGGTGACCTTTCAGGTCGGATTTCCACTTTGGGAACAAAAAAAGTCTGAAAGGGTCAAATCTGGAGAGTAGGATGCCTGTGGGACTAGAGTCATCAAAAATTCACAGATAAAGAGAAACAAGTGAGCAGGTGCATTGTCATGGTGCAGTATCCAAGTCTTATTTCTCCACTCCTCAGGCCTTTTTCATTGCATTTTTGTCTCTCAAAGATTTCATGACATTCACGTTAAACTGTTCATCAACTATCTGACCATGTAGGACAAACTTATGATGAATGATGCCCATCCATCAAGACCATCACTTTCAATTCTGATTGGCTCTGATGTGACTTTTTGACAGGGTTTATAATTTTCCAACCCACTGCATCGATTCTGCTTTTGTTTGGATATTGTACCCTTACATCCACATCACCTGTTAGGACATGTTTCAGAAAGTTTTCAGCAGCATTTAAACTATCTAACAACTGACTGACTGTGACATGGTTCACTTTTTCCTCATATGTCAAGAGACATGGCATGAATTTTGAATCAACATGATGCATTTGCAGTTTTTCAGTTAAACTTCGCAGATAATTAGGCTACGATTTTCACGAATCAAAGCACGCACTTTTTCAACGTGATCATTGTCCTTTGATGTGGAAGGCCATCTATTGTTATGATCATCTTCAATGAATGTTTTATCTAATTTGAAGCATCAAAATCGTTCATAAGATTGTGTGTGGCTTAAACATCTGAAAATCCTCTTTTGATACAATTTCACAGAAACATGTTGCTCTTCAAGATCAGAATTCGGGTTAGTGTACGTTATTATTACAATTGCTTTCGTAGTACAGGGGTAAGAACTGCTGACTCATAATCAACAGGTTGCGGGTTCGAGCCTTGCCACGTCGCAAAATAAACGTTTTGAGTAGTGAGCTACTCTTATTGTTACTATTATACAATAAAAACATACATTTGATTTGAGTCTGTAACAGCAGGTGTAAATGTATGGTGCTTGTAAAGGATAGCATTTTTTTTTTTTTATTCAGCTTTCTTCTCTTAGTCTTCCCAATTTGACAGTGCTGTTTTCAAATAAAGACGTGTTATAACAAAGGTGAACTCAGACGAGGACGAGGGTTCTACATCTTGCAAAGTCCAGTTTGTGATTATGTTTTGTGATGATCTTTACATAACTTACTTATATTTTATTGTATATAAAAGCCGGATCGAATGTTATTTACCTTGATTTATTTACTTATCTTCCTACAGCATAAAGTAACAAGTAAACTGCAGAGCTTCCTGTATTTGATTGACAAGGGCATGCTCACAAATTTCATGTGTAATGTCATGAAAAGTGCCTGCTTGACACTTCATTATGCAAGCAATGGTATTAGAATGCAGTCAGACTTCTTTTTTAGGCACATATACCGTCCAGATCTAAACACTTGCGTGGTGAGTCACTCACATACTGAAGAGTCTGTAGCTGCAGGTGGAAGCTGCCGTCACACCTTTGCTGTCACTGTGCTTTGTATATAAAAGCCAGATCGAATATTATTTACCTTGATTTATTTACTCTTCTATCTACAGTGTATAAAGTCACTAGTAGACTGCAGAGCTTCCTGTTTTTGATCTACATGGGCACAGTACATGTGTACTGAAGTGACTTTAGCTGCAGGTGGAAGGTCCTGTCACACCCTACGCAACTGTGTTTGATCTTATTCAGGAAAAGATCGCAGTCGCCCCATGGGATAAAGACTTTCCAAGACTAAGATCATAAAGCTTATGAAACCATTTCTGGACAAAGGCAGAACCATAACAACAGTTGCGTGGAGCTTCCACCTGCAGCTGAAGTCACTTTAGTACACAAGTAGTCTGTGAGCATGCCAGTGCCAGGAAGCTCTGCAGTTTACTTGTGAGTTTATGCTGTAGGAAGATACGCAATAAATCAAGGTAAATAACATTCGATCTGGCTTTTATATAAGTAACATATAAATGTTTTTATATGAAGACCATCACAAAACATAATCACAAACTGGGCTTTGCACGATACAGTGGCAAGCTCTGTAAGCCGTGCTTTTTCTTTGAAGAACAGGTGTGGGGCAGACTGACTGGCAGGATGATGCCAGACCTCTTGCTGCATCCAAATGGTGCCATCTTTCGCCTTTTCGCCTGGTGCAGCTGCATTGTTCTTATATGTGAGTGGACGTTTCTTTCAGGGAGGGGAGGGCTTCTGTTCTCTTTCTCCGATGTAAAACCCTCATCCTCATCTGAGTTCACCTCTGTTACAGGACGTCTTTATTTGAAAACAACAGTGTCAGATCGGGGTGAGCGTGAAAGTGACTGAGAGAATAAAACTGAATTTAAAAAAAAAAAAAAAAAACCCTTTACAAGCACCATAATTTTCACCGGCTGTTACAGAGTCATATTAAATGTATGTTTTTATTGTATATTTTATTGTATAATTGTAACAATAAGAGTAGCTCACTACTCAAAACTTTTGTTTTGTGACGCAGCAAGGCTTGAACCCACAAGCAGTCAGACCTAATGCACGCGCCAACAAGGCAACACACGGTTGGCTGACTGCCTCGCACCAACCCAGAGACACAACATTTTTCTGCAGATCACCTGCACCTACTCCACTCCCCAGCACAAGCTTGTCATTTATTTATTTACTTAGATGCCAACAAGCCACAGACCTCTCGTACCACATACTGTTGTAGAATTTCTCCTTGGTGTAATCCAGCCCTATTTCTCAATCAGTATCAGTGATAAGGTATATTGATGTCTTAAGCACTTGTTTTCGAATCTGCAGTTCATGACAGCTACAGTAACTGCAGCTTGCTGCTGTCAACTGCGTTTTAGTTAACTGTTGGAATAGGATATGCTTGTGCTTTGGTGGTACCGATCAATTTGAAAACAAGTCTGTGAGGCAACGTTGTTATTCACAGTACTTGTCCAAAGATACGACTCACTAAAATGCAAAACACTTAACCTGTGGTTCCAACACACATTCACGTATGGTGATGTCTGTGTTTTCCTATACTTTAGTTCTATTTTTTCATTCAGATTATTAAAGATGTTTTCATTTTTCTTCATGTTTCATTTGTTATGTATCATATATTGTATAACATTAAAACAAGATTATTCATACATATATGTGTACATTCTCAAACTAGTACATATCAGGGTCATGGACAGGCTGGAACTTGTGAAGCTGATTACTGCTTATTAAAATTGCAAGGGTTTTTTTAATGAAACTTTATATATCTATTTTGGTACATTAAAATAAAAAATATTAATACTGTATTGATATCAGGTGCACATTTACTGCTTCTCTTAAATCTACTTATTTAAATTTTAGTTCACGGTGAATTTAATAAGGCAGTCACAGATCATACTTTATAAACTATCTACTGCACCAGATATCTCCTGAAAAAAAATCTTTATACTTCTCTAAATAGTAATCAAATGAATGTGAAATTAAAGTGTGACAAAATATATTTTTTAATCAAGACAGACAGGTTATGTAAAAGTTGTTTTTGTTTTAGTCTTATAGATTTAGTCTTATAGATTTTAGAAATGTATTGCCAGATTCAATATTTTGGTGAGTGGAACAAAAGTGGGCGGCACGGTGGTGCAGTGGGTAGCGCTGCTGTCTCGCAGTTAGGAGACCCAGGTTTGCTTTCTGGGTCCTCCCTGCGTGGAGTTTGCATGTTCTCCCTGTGTATGCGTGGGTTTCCTCCCACAGTCCAAAGACATGCAGGTTAGGTGCATTGCCGATCCTAAATTGTCCCTAGTGTGTACTTGGTGTGTGTGTGTGTGTGTGTGCGCGCCCTGCGGTGGGCTGGCACCCTGCCCGGGGTTTGTTTCCTGCCTTGCGCCCTGTGTTGGCTGGGATTGGCTCCAGCAGACCCCCGTGACCCTGCGTTAAGATATAGAGGGTTGGATAATGGATGGATGGATGGAATAAAAGTGCCATATATGTAACACCAGTCCTTCACAGGTCACACTTACGCATACTTGTCTTTTCAACGATTACTTTCCTCAAGGCAGACTTTTCTTTTCCCTATGGTAAACTTAATGGTGTCTGAGAATCCAAGAGTAAAGTTATTTTCTACTCTGTAATGTAATCACTTTGAAACTCTTGATATGTTAAAAGAATGCTCAATCAAAAAATTATTTTTTTTATATGTTACTTACCCTATGTAGTTTGTAGTGGTGGCAGAGAAAAAAAAATTTATCTCCTGTTTTCATGTGGAATGGAGAGCAAAAAGTTTAATGTAAGAGCCAGTTGTGACCAATGCTGTACAATGGCAAGCAATGAGTTAGTTATCTAACTGTGTGCACAAAATGTGCAAAATGAATGCTATTTTTGCTAAATATTGTTAAATAGCTACTTCAAGTATAAGCATTGCAAATCATAAAATGGACACTAAAGTCTCATGGGAAGAACTTTTTGAATTGAAGACCCGTCTTTACCCGTCTCTTTTTTGGCCAAGAGTCCCGTCTTCAGTTCAAAAAGTCTTTGTCCACGCGATCTTGAAAAGCTGCAATGTGCAAATTGGTGTGATTTATTTATTTTTTTTTCCTCTGAAAATTTTCAAGAGGGTAAAAAAGAGTCCTGATGACACACTCACAACTCAACTCTGGAGTTTATAGATGCAAATCTCACATCAAACAGTGAGAGGAATCTGTATGTTTACATTGTGTTCACATAGGTTTTCTCTTCTACTCTGGTTTCATCGTACATCATGAAATCCGCAAGGTAAGTTCAATGGCAGCTATAAAATTGACTTTTTATAAATCTGGGTGAAGCTGTGAAAGAATATGGCTATTAAAAAATTAGTGTCTCATTTTGTATTTGTTCCTTCCTTGCACTTGAGCTCTCAGGGAGTGGTTCTAGCCTCTGTATCAGTGCTTTGGAAAAAGCAAGTTCATAAAACAAATTAATAGAGGATTAAAACTTTAACCATGCAATAATTATTAGAACCATTCTCATCATTATTAAAGTTCTGGCCAAGTTTGTACAGAAAAGGTTAATCTAATTATGTAGTGTTAATATTTGATCATGCTTATTGCCCTTCTAAGGAAAAGAAGGGCAAAATATCCCTTTTTTGCATTTTATCATTTGATCATAAGCCATTTTTGCTTTCTTTATTTTAAAGAAAAAAAATAGTTGGATCAGTGCAAATTTACAAGGAGATCAACTGACTATAATCATGACTTATGTGTGACACTCGTGATAAGCAACAGACAAATCTTTAACATATTGGTACAGATATTTGACCTACTGTATAAACCTCATAGCTTATAACCCAGTTTGAAGTTAACTGGAATATACTAAAGATTTTTAAAATAATGTTTGGATTGTTAACCCTTTTACTTAGACATGTTTTAGCATATCCATAATGGATCAATAGAACAGGGGAACATTCTCTCAGGTAAACAGGACTCACTGTTGAGAGTAAGATTTTATATGTGCTTATATTTTAAACATTATCAGTCTGGTACTTTATCAATTCCAACATTGCTCCCAAAGTTTCCAGAATATGCACTGGATCCCCACTACACTCAACTGGATAAGCAAGACAGAAAAAAAATGGGTAGACCCATGTTTAGGTCTTTGTAATCACCAATGGGTTGAAAGATGCAAAATGGCCCTAATTTAAATAATATTAGTGCAGCTTACCTAAGAGCACCTTATTTGTCTTTGTGGAACTTCAAGCTTTCTGTAACCTGAGTTGCTGTAGTATCCTCTACCAGTATAAATATACAATAGGTATATTAATCAGTAACTGAATTGCACCATGCCTCAAGTGTTGGGAATGTCTTTGTGTAATTATCTTCTGCTTGTATTAAGACTTATGCATCAGTATTCAATAAATGCAAAAATAAGGATATTGCTGATATTGCTTCAGAGTGTGGGTAACAAAAATTTACCAAAAGAATATTAAATATTTAAGAATGAAGGGGTTTATTTTACAGGAGCTATAAGTGATTTTGTAATTTTTTAAAAAAGTTGTTAATTTGGCAAATTTACAAGAAAATTGTTATTAACTTCTCTGCAATTTACTAATACAAAATTTAAAATATGTCATAATTGGTAATGCCCTTCTTAGCTTTAAAATCACATTAAATGAGCATAGCAGAGCATGGTATGAAGAGGAACATCCAGAATAGAATTGCTATAAAATATTTAAAGTGCTGGAATGTGACCTACTTTTATGAGTAACAAGAAAAAATAATGAACACCTTTTTAAAGAGATTTAGTAATACATATTAGAAACCAAGTATAGATAAGGCACAGAGCTGCATTTAAAAACATCTGGTCTAAACAGTCTATAGCTGCAGTCATATTCATCCAATCATACCTAAATTAGAAATTTGATTTTCATAATATGTACAGTACATGAGACTTTGAAGAAAAGGTATCAACAAAAACGACTGCAGATAATTGAAAAAGTGGTTTCTTATTTATATAAGCAAGGCTTCTAAACTGGTGGTCCATCTGAAAAATGAATTAATCAGATTTTGTAACTGCAAACTGCCCTATTTAAAATGTTCTCATACTTCAACAAAAATAATAGAATTTTTACTATTTGCAATATGTTTAGTATTTTGCAAATAATATGATGGGCAAAAATCTTTAAAGTTCAGTTTTATAAAATCAAGCCAAATACGTTTATGAGTGGAGTAAAATCTGTGTCACTTTGGCTGTGTCTTTTTTCAAGGACTGCTGCTCCAGGTTTTTTTATACTGTCAGGAAGCTGAATTACATTAACTGTCACATCTTTTAGGAGCTTCCAGTTTTTATCCTTCAAATAATTTTTTTCTTCTTTTAATCAGATTAAAGAATCTGTCAATTTTCAGACATGCTGGGTAGTCATGTAGAAAGTCTTTTTATGGTCTGTAAACTAAAGTTTAAAGAAACATAACATAATTTGGCAAACGGGGGGGGGGCACTTAGTTTATTAAGCTTGTTTGTTTAGCTAATAGGTAAGTTATCACAATATTTCATTCAGATACTTCATAAAGATTGTCAAGGACTCTGCTTCAGCTACATGTCTCAGTAGTTTGCTCCAGATTCCCACAACTCTTTGAGTAAAGAACTGCTTCCTGGCTTCAGTCTTAAATTCTCTTCTCGTTAATTTCCACTGATGTATATGATTCAACATTTAAGCTGAAAGAATTTTGCTTGAGCTTGACACGTTACAGATTTTATAGACAAACTACTGTTTAGGAAAGAAACCACCCATTTATTTCCAACACTTGAAAAATGTTCCTTTACTTAGTTGTTGTGTATGCCATCTTGAAAAGTGATTAGTGGTCATGAGTCTTATTTCCAGTGTTTAGTTAATGTCTGAAATGCAGTACATCACTAAACTGCCTGTATACGATTGCTGTGTTTCATGCTATTCTCGTGGTTTACATGCGAGTATACTAAAATAATTGGAAATGATGCAGCATTGTCACTTGATGTAGGACACACAGCCCTATCAGGTAACCAAACAGAGTTGCAAAATTCGGGTGTTAAAGTGACAAATGTTTCACTGAGCAACCTAAACATGTCCGTCAAGTGAGTATGAATTAGGATGACTGTGACTTTTTAAACATTTAGACGGAGGAGAAAAGGATGAAAACACATTTCCTTTGAACACACTCACATGTGAAATTTCTGTAAGTTTTTATATGGATTATAACTACTGTAACAAAAGGCGCTATATAGGCGCCTGACCCGACACAGATGGACACGGAGGCACGTATAAAATAAAAAGACTTTTATTTTTCTTCAGCTGGAGGGCACATCTTCCCCGTGTCACCCAGCCACAACACAGTCCCCAAAGCACCACCAAACAACCACAGACTTTCTTCTTCTTTACCACCACTTCTCCTCCTAGCTTTGTACACCTTCCACCCAACTCTGGCTGCTGAGTGGTGGTCAATGGCTCCTTTTATTGGGTACCCAGAAGTGCTCCAGGTGTTTGATTGCCGACATCCGGCTGCACTTCCAGGTGTGGCGAAACCAGTGCCTAAAAGGGGCCAGCAACTCCTGCTGCAGCACCCTGTGGCAGCACCTGCGGAATCCAACAGGGCTGCACAAAACTCCAACCCCCATGAAGCCCTAGGGGAGTCTAAGGCACTGCTGCAACCCAGGGAGGCTGCCATCTAGCGTCCAGGGGGAGATGTTGCATTTCCCATGCTTGCACCCCTGGTACATATGCTGCAGGGGCATCCCAGCCGGGCATGGGCCCCGGCCATCCATCACACTACTTTTACACAGCTCTGTCTAAGTTGTAACTCTATTAGGAAAATTGGACTTGTTTTTTTAGGGGGAAACCACAAATTTTAAAGACAGATAATAATAGAGCCTTCAATAATTCAGATTTAAATACTGAGTCTCTTAAAGTTTGCAGTCTATTCTCTAGGCTGTATTTATTTTTTATAATTGACCTTTAAGTAGAGAAAAGCCAAGCAAAATGACACCTTTTATTGGCTAACTAAAAAGATTACCATATGCAAGCTTTTGAGGCAACTCGGGCCCCTTCTTCAGGCAAGTTGACTCGAAAGCTTGCATATTGTAATCTTTTTAGTTAGCCAGTAAAAGGTGTCATTTTGCTTGGCTTTTCTCTACATTCATAATGGCTAACACAGTACAACACCCTAGTACTATTGACCTTTAAGTGAAATTTAACCATATTTTACTACATGCACATGACACCATAGTAATTAAAGTGATTATCAATAATGAAAAGACTTCACATAAGAATGAATACAAAGTCACACTGGTATCACATTTAATTATAACATAATTACAGTGGAAACTGTAACCTGCCTTAGATTCCTCATGTGTTTGCATTAAGAAATTTGTCTGTCCCAGTACAAGTTAAAATATGTTCATACATAGATTTAGAAGTAAGTAAAAGCTACATTATTATGTAAATATGATAGTCTTATATGTCTGCATAACCAATTAAAGCTTAAAACAGTGACATTCTGATTATTACGATTGTTGGTTTACTGTAAACTGTTTGAATTATCACTGCATTAAACAAACTTCTATCATTTGACATCACAGTATGATATAATAATAGAGACATAGAGAAATACAACCCTGATTGTGACACTCTGACCACTTTTTCTTGTTTTTCATGTAGTAATACGAGAAAAGATTTTCCTAGGCCACATTAAAACAGACAAATTACAAAATGCATCTTTTTTTTTTTATTCTTTCCAACCTCAGTAAAATATTTTTGAGCACTGTTTTAAAAATACTCTCCAAAGTGTATATTTGAAACGCCGTGTCTCACACAGTGCTGTGCATGTGGAAAAATGGAGCTTGATTGGCACGTGATCAAGCACTGACGTGTTTTTTGCCATGTGATCTTTACTTTGAGGATAGTCCTTGTCTACCTTCCCTGCATGAATTAATGGGCATTGTGCCTTGAAGCTTTCAAATATCTTGCTGAGTTTATTTTGGAAGGATTCCCGGTCTATATTTTCCTAGGCTTTGGCAACCTTTTTTATAACCTTTAAAGCAGTTGTACTTTATTGTCTATCCACACAAAGAAGTCAATTTCAAATTACTTCAGGTTTGCTCCGTAAACAGTCATCATTCTTGGCTGATAAACTGTGCATACCAAGTAAGAAATATTTACCTGCTTATGGCTTTTTCAGGTTAGATGATAAACTTACAGAAAATGACATGACAAGACTAGTGCAGTTGGAAAGCAAAACTTTAAACCTGAAAACAGTATTGTCATTTTTATCCATGTACAGTTAGGTCCATAAATATTTGGACAAAGACATCTTTTTTCTAATTTTGGTTCTGTACATTACCACAATGAATTTTAAATGAAACAACTCAGATGCATTTGAAGTGCAGACTTTCAGCTTTAATTCAGTGGGTTGTACAAAACGATTACATAAAAATGTGAGGCAACTAAAGCAATTTTTTAATACATTCCCTTTATTTCAGGGGCTCAAAAGTAATTGGACAAATTAAATAACTGGAAATAAAATGTTCATTTCTAATACTTGGTTGAAAACCTTTTGCTGGCAATGACAGCCTGAAGTCTTGAACTCATGGACATCACCAGATGCTGGGTTTCCTCCTTTTTAATGCTCTGCCAGGCCTTTACTGCAGAGGCTTTTAATTGCTGTTTGTTTATGGGCCTTTCTGTCCGATGTTTAGTCTTCAACAAGTGAAATGCATGCTCATTTGGGTTAAGATCAGGTGATTGACTTGGCCAGTCAAGAATGTTCCACTTCTTTGCTTTAATAAACTCCTGGGTTGCTTTGGCTGTGTGTTTTGGGTCATTGTCCATCTGTATCATGAAACGCCGCCCAATCAATTTGACTGCATTTAGCTGGATTTGAGCAGACAGTATGTCTCTGAACACCTCAGAATTCATTCGACTGCTTCTATCCTGTGTCACATCATCAATAAACGCTAGTGTCCCAGTGCCACTGGCAGCCATGCACGCCCAAACCATCACACTGCCTCCACCGTGTTTTACAGATGATGTGGTATGCTTTGGATAATGAGCTGTTCCACGCCTTCTCCATATTTTTTTCTTGCCATCATTCTGGTAGAGGTTGATCTTGGTTTCATCTGTCCAAAGAATGTTTTTCCAGAACTGTGCTGGCTTTTTTAGATGTTCTTTAGCAAAGTCCAATCTAGCCTTTCTATTCTTGAAGCTTATGAGTGGCTTGCACCTTGCAGTGCACCCTCTGTATTTACTTTCATATAGTCTTCTTTTTATGGTAGACTTGGATATCGATAAGCCTACCCCCTGGAGAGTGTTGTTCACTTGGTTGGCTGTTGTGAAGGGGTTTCTCTTGGAAATCATCATGGAAATGATTCTACGATCATCCACCACTGTTGTCTTCTGTGGACGTCCAGGTCTTTTTGTGTTGCTGAGTTCACCACTGCTTGCTTTCTTCCTCCGGAAGTACCAAACTGTAGATTTTGCCACTTGTAATATTGTAGCAATTTCTCAGATGGGTTTTTTCTGTTTCCACAGCTTAAGGATGGCTTCTTTCACCTGCAGGGAGAGCTCCTTTGACCGCATGTTGTCAGTTCACAGCAAAGTCTTCCACATGCAAGCACCACACCTCAAATCAACTCCAGGCCTTTTATCTGCTTAATTGATAATGACATAATGACAAACTTGCCCACACCTGCCCATGAAATAGCCTTTGAGTCAATTGTCCAATTGCTTTTTTTGCCCCTGAAATAAAGGGATTGTGTTAAAAAATGCTTTAGTTGCCTCACATTTTTATGCAATCGTTTTGTTCACCCCACTGAATTAAAGCTGAAAGTCTGCACTTAACTGCATCTGAGTTGTTTCATTTAAAATTCATTGTGGTAATGTACAGAACCAAAATTAGAAAAAAGTTGTCTCTTTCCAAATATTTATGGACCTAACTGTGTGTATGATCTAAGCCTAAGTGGCTCAGACCAGATTTCATTTTAACAGTTGTCTTTGGCATCTTCTGGAGAATTCAAAGGTACTCCCAAGCCATATGTGAGATGCAAGAAATCCAAAGCCTCTTGAGTCTGCCCTTTCAGCTTCTTCAAATGGTCAGTGCTAGTTACACTTGAGTAAACCACCTTAGCAGATTCTTTTAAAGAGTAAAAGACCTGCAGCCCTTCTTTAAAATCCTTATGAATTGCCAGCTTGAGAGTGACTTTAGCAGCTTTGCATGAGTAACCAGTTTTGAATGATTATACCTGGGAACACTTTCTTTTGGACACTATTCAAAGTATGTGAGCACAAGTTTAGTACTAACATTTGTTATATGTGTAAGTTTGTGTGGTTTTTAGCTTAGATTCAGTTTTTATTATTTATTTTTTTATTTGGAAATGTTTATTTATTTAAGATCTTGTTTATGTGACTAGGATGCAAAATGAGACATCAGTCAATGACGATGATAACATCACAGAGATGACATTAAAACATGACTCCTTTACTGTATGTTATTCCTTGGTCGATACACAACAACTTGTTTCTCTTATTTCTTAAGCAGGACTTAGCATGAGGTTTGTTTTTGAGTTTCTGACTTTTCGTTTAGCCCTTGACTTTTGAGTAACATCTTGCCCTTTGATTGTGTTTGTTGCTTAAGAGTCTGATCACCCAGTTTTGTTGATTTCCCTGACCATGTCACTGGCTAAGAAATTGTCTTCTGGTCTTTTTGACTACTCACAATAATCAACAAGATATGCTCTGTGTGTTATAACAATAGGTAATGAAAGGGTTGTAATATATTGAAAACTTTATTCACAAGTTTAGCTCCATCTTCACCTTTTTTATCACGTAAAAGTCCTTGTAGTACCACTTTTATAACACAGATCTCCTTGTCAGTCTCATGACTGCTCAACTCTTACTCATGAGCAAGACCTCCAAGATATTTAAAATGCCTATATGGTGCAGCTTATTCACCATAGCTTACTAAAAACAAGACTGTCTCTTCCTGAAGAACATCATAGCCTCCGAATTGGAGGTGCCAATTTTTGAACCAATTGTAATAAACTTGGCTCCAATATATAGCACAAAAATAAGTAGTATGAGGCCATATGAAACACTGGATACTCTTCTGTCCTCAGAATATTACATGATGTCTATTGGCATTCAAATTTCGATTTATTTAATTTAAGGTATCCAGTGTGTGTTACAAAGAAAGACCCCACACCATTACATTATTGCCACCAGCAATGAATTCCTCAGTGTAGATATGGATGAAGAGATTGTTTTTTTTCCAAATTTAAGGACAAGTAATTGCCATCATCCACTATTTCACCTGTTATTTTTGGGCAAGATCTACAAATGGAGAGCATACACTATGTAGTTTTAGTCGCAGTTCTTTGAGCTCATCTAACCAGGGAATCCAGAAGCCACCAGTCATGTTTGAAGATCCAGATTATCTTGAGAATCACAACAATTTACGTAAAATTACACATTAGTTTGTTTTTTTTTTTAAAAAAGTGTCCACTTCTCCATAAGGATGAGAGTGATAATGGGCAGATACACAGTAGCTGAGTTGATTTATAGGAGGAATGGTACACAATCAGATTCACTGCGGCCATTTACAGCCAGTTGTCGTCTGTAGGTTATGCAAGGAAACAGCATTTGAAATGAGGGTTGTCTTCACTGAATTCTAATTGTAGGATTTTTTTCTCATATTTTTTTTTTTTTTTGCAAGAGGCCATTTATTTGGTGATCGGAAGACCCAACCTGGGCAAAGAAGCTTGATTCTCATAGCCCACCCCCGTTATTTCATCATGGGCACCTTGAAGTCCATTTCTTCATAAAAATAAGCAAGACTAGTTCGCTGTAGGCATAGCCTCACATACTGTGGATTCTGTTGTTTTTCTTTTAAAAATTGAATAACATTAAAAAAATATTGAGAATGCTTGAGAGTGTTATCTTGCCCAGTTAAATATACTGGTGAAAGAGAAAAATAATAGAAATCATTGGTCCCTGCACTAAACAACATATGTGACTATAACCAAAAATAAGGAGGTACTGTCATTAAAATTAGAAATGCAGTGAAACCATCAATTTACATGCACACTTTGGAGTTTATAAGAGAATAATTTACAACATGAATTAAGCCTGTTTTAAATCAGAATGAAAGTGAATTTGATAGTTTTGTAAATGTTGAAACTTTAAGACAAGATTTTCATTGTGAATTTACAAGGTTTTTAAAATCTTTTTCTGAAGTAATTTTCAGAAAAAAATCATTTTTCTTAATACACTTTTGAGCAGTATAATTTGGTACAATCCATTGGTCCTCTTCATAATTGTGAGACTACAATTTTTAGAAAGAAATATTAGGTTTAAAATTGGTCTGTTATTCTTAGCACCATTTGAGACTAAACTTAATTTCTATAATAATAAAATGGCAATTGCCCTTTGAAGAAAGTTGGAATAGTCAAATTGAAAGTGACAAATTGTTAAATAAAGAGCAGATGCTGATAAAGAAATAAAAACCCTGAGATGATATAATAAAAATGTGTGAGCAAGTGTTAGTGAAGCAATCATTAATATAATGTAAAGGGTAGTAAAAAGGAAAATGATGATTATTTTATTATTTATTTATGCTTTTAGGATTGCAAAGAAAAATTCACTGTAGTTTTTAGTTGTTTTATTTTCAAGGAAAACTGGTTTATAGCTTGGCTTGTTCCTGTTGCTTGTGCAAGTTTATAAATTTAGCTACAGCATTTATATACAGTATATGGTTTCAGTACTATTTTCAATACAGTACACCCCGAAATTCACAGGGGTTACGTTCCTAGAGTACTCGTGAATTGTGAAAAACTGTGAATTTTGGATGTGATTAAAAAAAATGCCTATTTTTATAGTTTAAACCCTAAATATGCCCCCAAAACACTTTAATTTCATTTCAAACTCAGCTTAATACATTACCTAAAAAAAAAAAAAAAAAAGTAAAGGTAAACCCGTATACTGTACAGATGTACTGCTATGTCTCCCGCTGTGCTAGAAAGTAAAATACAGATGTTACCACTATATGTACTGTAAATCTTGGGGCTTTAAGAAAAACAAAATGGAAAACACAAGAACACTCAGCAGGAGATACATCGCAGGGCAGCAGTCAATCAGCAGCAAGGAGAGATGAATAATGCTGTAACGGTCCGGTGCCGCTAAGATTCACACTGTCGAAGACAGCAGTTTGTTTATTTTTATAGTGGAGATTCTAGGGACGCACACAGCCTTGGCCCGACTCGCACTTACTCGCAAACGGAGACAAAAACAAAGCAAACCGATAATCAAACAGCAAATAAAGAATGTAATGAAAACAAATGAAATAAATGAAAACAACAATACCACCCCTGTTCCCCTTACGGCGCTTACACATTAAATACAACAAAGCACAAACAAAACACACACAGTAAAGTCCATGAAAAACGGCAATGGATGAAATGTAATGATGAAAATAGATAATCCAGAGATCCGCACGTTAAATGGGAATGTCAAGATAGTCCTACTGCTAGATCCTGAAATGGTGAAGAAGGGGAGATGGGTTCAGGAGTGCTCCTTTCTTCGCAGGATGGCCATGAATCCACTTACAGTCCTTATGTACACAGGCAAACGGCAGACAATCCAGACCCCAACCACAAAACAACCCAGGACAAAACGAATAAGTACAGGTAACCCAACAGAAAGCATAAAAATACTTTTTTCACAATGGTTTTTCTCTACGTGAAGTTTGCATATTCTTTCCTCATTTGTGTGGGGTTTTCTCAGAGTATCCCAATTTTTTCCATTTCTTCTAAAGAAGTGAGTAGTATGTCAACTGGAAATTCTAAAATGGCCCTGCATGAATATCAGTGTGTGTCAGTGTATCCTACAGTAGACTATCTCCTTTTCTTTGCTTGTGCTTTGATTTCATTCACCTGATTGAAGGGGATGGAAAATGCATTAGTAAAATTTCCCAAGTGTATTTGCATTCAAGTAGAAAAGAAATAGCATATTCATTATCTTTCTTTTAAATAATGTTTTTCAAAATTAGATAAATTGTTTTTAGATTTGTTTATTAATAAAGTTTCTTTCTTTTTTAATTGGGTTTACAACATGTTATATGAAATATTGTAGTAGCTAATTTATAGTAATATTAAGGTTAAACTTCTGAATAACTGTAGATTTTTTTTCAATCTCACCTGCCCTCTATGTGAAACATTTTTGTGCACATTACTCCACTGTGCAGCAAACACTTGCTATTTATGTTCCTGTGCATATCCCTATATTTCATCTTTTGATCTTTCCAAGTTTATCTACAAGATCTCATCTAGAAATGTGCAAGATACTATAAGTATGGCTACAGTGTAAATGATGGCATCATCACCTATAGTAAGAATAATTATTCTCTTTCGTGTGACCTTAATTCATCTTTTATACAATTTTATCAAATTATTCTTCTCAGCACAATTTTAAACAACAGAAGCTAATTTTAGATCTTGGATATAAAAAATGTGGATCTGAGAAGTGCTGGAATCAAGGAGAAGTCAACATGTGGATATTGTTTAGGTGTTTAGTGACATCCAGTGGTCATTTCTGAACTGTGATATGTTAACAATGTATAGTGTAATATACTGTATATTATACAGTACCTGTATATCTGAGTGGTTAAAAAGAGAGTTGTATCCAAGAGACGCTATTATAACCTGTAGGTTAATTGCACAGATCCCCCAACAGGAGGTAAAGTTATTTGCAATTTCGGATATTATGATGCATCCTTAAAGTCACTTAGGAACAGAGGACAGTGCAGGATTCTGCTAAATGATCATGACTAGTGGACAAGCTAGCACTTTGACAAAGGCTGGCACATTACAGTAGCATCTGAGGATGTGCATTTCATCAGGAGTAATTCTAAAAATGGCAATCGGTACATGAAGGTTTATTAAAATGCCAATGGAAAAAGCAAATGTATAATTAAGTCCAAATTGAGGATAAAGGCAAAAAAGAAGGCTGTTCTATTGGTGGCACTATAAAAATGGAGCAGGAGACCAACTATTATTAAACTGCCTATACAATCACCATAAAATAATAAAGAATAAATAAACTGAAACATATTAAGGATACTGTTAAGTAGAAGGTACTAAACACAACTGTAGAGCATAAAAGTGTGAAGCAACCAATAAAACCTATTAGAAGATATACAAATCTTTATAAACATATTTAAGTGTAATTATTGCATTTGAATAATGATAAGGCACATCATAATGATTAAACAAAAACATATACAAAGGTACTGTATTATAAACAATCAAAATGTTTTTATCTCTGTCGGCAAAATACTACAACTCCAAATTCAAAAAGGTGTTTTCCAAGACTACATAATCGAGGCTTCAAGCAGAAGATCAAACAGAAGTCAAAATATATGTCCAGGGCCAATGTGTTTTGGAAAACTTCGTTTTGGACAGAGAGTTATGAATTGGGTGATTATCTATCTATCTATCTATCTATATATATTGTATATATTGTACAGTATATTGTATATATATATTGTGTGTATATATATATATATATATATATATATATATATATATATATATATATATATAT
>JANRMT010062825.1:27543-118548 GCA_026402145.1 Polypterus bichir lapradei | reverse complement strand
ATATATAAAGTCAGCGTCGGAATTTATAAAGTCATTCCTGATTATATAAAGTCAACATCAGAGTATATAAACTCACTACTGAATATATAAAGTGAAAGTCAAAATCTATTGATTGAAACGACTCTGAACTGAACTAAGTTAACAAAAACGTATTCAGAAAAATAAATTAGAAAACCACTGTTCGGTTAATGTTTTGAAAATGATGCATGTGCCCTGACCAGGATTTGTTCCTGCCTTGCGCCCAGTGTTGGCTGGGATTGGCTCCAGCAGACCCCCGTGACCCTGTGGTCGTATTCAACGGGTTGGGAAATGGATGGATATTCCAGCGCTGACTTTGTATATTCCAGCGCTTACTTTATATATTCAGAAATATTCCAACGCCGTCTTTATATACTCAGGTTTTGACTTTATTTATTTGGGAATGACTTTATATATGCAAGTTTTGACTTTATATATTCCAGCGCTGACTTTATATATTCAAGTTTTGACTTTATATATTCAGAAACAAGTTTGACTTTATATATACCGACGCTGACTGTATACATTCAAGTTTTGACTTTATTTATTCCAACAGTGACTTTATATAATCAAGTTTTGACTTTATATATTCGGGAATGACTTTATATATAAAAGTTTTGACTTTATATAGTTAAATTTAGTCATCATTGCATAACTTTTACTTTACCATAGAAATTTAAAGACTAAATTCAACTTCCATTCCTAACAAAGATATTTCTGGCGACTAAATAGAACCCACTTATATCCAAATTCGAGCTATTGAGCTGTCGCCTGCCTGCCTGAATAAGTCACCCTCGCTTCGCTCTTACTTTTTTATCGTTCATTTAATCATGGCTAGTGGCGGAAAAATTATAAAATGGAAGGAGGATTACACTGAGTATGGCTTTACCAAAACAATTATTGATGGCGAATCGATTATTCATAAAGCTTCAATTGGTGATCTGTTTTTCTGTGTTAACCTCATATTTTTTCATACTTCTTCTCAAACCAAGGGGGTGCAAGGGTAAAATGAACCGGGAAGCGCTGATCAATGTAATCGGTGTACCAGGAAATCATGCATTGACAGAAGTTCCGCTTTGCTTGGAATGCAAAGTGTGATTAAATGCATTATTTTTTAACGCGTTATGGAGCACATGCATCGAAGCCTCTCAGCTGTGCTTGTGCTAAGAAAAGGAAACATTTTAAAAATAACGTAATACGATTGTCAATGTAACCTTTTGTAAGTAGTGCCTGAAGGATTCAGTGTGGAGAAACTCTAGAGACAGCGTGTGTATTAACTTGTGGATTTTTCTGTGAGTATTTGGTGGCAGCGTCACAAAGTCGCTACCGCGTTAGCTGGGGAGCTCAGCTCAGAGCGAAATGAGGTAAATGGGAGGGGAGATGATGACGTGACTCCCCCACCCGCCTTAATCGTCAATCCCCCACAAACACAGTCTCTCGGAATTTGCATAAGCACAGCCCTTCAACTAATTTTAACTTAGTTACAAAGTGATCAAAACTCTCGTTTATATCCTGCGTCCTCTCATTAAACTTGTATCCCACATTACCCGGGCATGACAAACGCCAGTGGCAGCCTGTCTATAAACTTAATTTAAACTTTAGGTTTACACCGTGCTTTTTTCATATTTTTTCATACTTCTTCTCAAACCAAGAGGGTGCGAGGGTAAAATGAATCGGGAAGCGCTGATCAATGAAATCGGTGTACCAGGAAATCATGCATTGACAGAAGTTCCCCTTTGCTGGGAATGCACAGTGTGATTAAATGCTTTATTTTTTAACGCGTTATGGAGCACATGCATCGAAGCTTCTCAGCTGTGCTTGTGCTAAGAAAAGGAAACATTTTAAAAATAACGTAACACGATTGTTAATGTAACCTTTTGTAAGTAGTGCCTGGAGGATTCAGAGTGTGGAGAAACTCTAGAGACAGCGTGTGTATTAACTTGTGGATTTTTCTGTGAGTATTTGGTGGCAGCGTCACAAACTTGGTTCCTCAAGACTGCGTTAGGTGCGGAGCTCAGCTCACAGCGAAATGAGGTGAATGGGAGGGCAGATGATGACGTGACTCTCCCACCCGCCTTAACTGTCAATCCCCCCACAAAGACAGTCTGTCGGAATTTGCATAAGCACAGCCCTTCACCAGTAATTTTAACTTAGTTACAAAGTGATCGAAACTCTCGTTTATATCCTGCGTCCTCTCATTAAACTTGTATCCCGCATTAGCCGTGGGCATGACAAACGCCAGCGGCAGCCTGTCTATGAACTTAATTTAAACTTTAGGTTTACAGCGTGCTTTGTTTCTGAAGTAGCTGCACTCATGAATATGGTTCTATGTGTGACTCGCTCGCTTCTTATTGTTTCGCTGCCTTCTCAATTGTATAATGCATGTTTTCTTCAGCGCTTTTTGGAGCTCTTCCTTGTTTTCTAGGTACTGCGTGGACAGTCAGTTCACGTGATTACGTGGGAGGTGTGATGATGTCACACGAAACCCCGCCCCCCCACGGCCATCAAGCTCAACTCCATTACATTATATGGAGAAAAATAGGTTCCAGTTATGACCATTACGCGTAGAATTTCGAAATGAAACCTGCCCAACTTTTGTAAGTAAGCTGTAAGGAATGAGCCTGCCAAATTTCAGCCTTCTACCTACATGGGAAGTTGGAGAATTAGTGATGAGTCAGTGAGTGAGTGAGTGAGTCAGTCAGTGAGGGCTTTGCCTTTTATTAGTATAGATGAATAATAAAACAATCTTTACATTCTGAAACAGATGTTTCTGTAGCACAAGACGAAAAACAGCTCTGGATATTGCATTATTCCATCAGATGGCTCAGCACTTACTCACTCAAGAAGTTCTATTTCAAATGAACAATTAACGTAATGTGTGTGTCTTTGTAGATTTTGGGAAGTAAATCAGAGTAATTGGTAGAAAACTGAGACAGACACAGAAACATAGTCTCCATACTAACAACCATTAGGCAAAAATCAAACCAGTGTGCTGTATTTGAGCACAGGTCTGCTCTATCTGTACATCTGCAAGACTTAGCCAGCATATTCAGTTTGTTGTTGCTAATGAGGATGACCTGAAGTCAGATGAAAAACACAGTGACACAACAGGGTAGCATAGTAGGAAGCAATTACTTTCAGTGGAAGTATGGCCACCAGCATATTGAAAAAATATTTTGCTAAGAAGACACGAGAGCAAAAAACCTACTGCATCTAGCATCTTCCCTTAAACGGTAATTCGCAGCTGAATTTTGAACTGAGCAACCAATAAATATATCACAATAAAATGACAATATATTTTTGAAGACAAACAGATAAACTTGGTAGATGTAGATAGAAAATGATCCAGGTGGTGTTACATCTGACAGCTTTGCTGATTAGTTAAATGCTTCAGAGATGGGGATGTGTACTCAGCGTGGTTGGTTGTGTTCCTCTAGGACCTCCAGTTTTTCTTTCTAATTTCAAAGACTTATGCATTACATTAATTGGTGACTCTAAACTAGAACAAGATGAAAGTGTCTTAAAATGTGCTCTGTTGTGCACTAGTACCCTGCCCAGATTTATTATACCTTATGTTTGATACTGTTGCAGTCATCCAAAACTTTATGCAAGCTTAAAATTAAAAGTAAGTAGGTTTAAAATGTGGATGGCTGTTTATAGTATTGAACCCACAATCATAAAATAATTTGGACAAAGCTAGGATTTGTTTCCATTCACTTTCATCTTCCATTGACTATAAATACATTTTGGATATTCTGACATAATTAATTCTAGAATGTACAGAAATATCATGATACTGCACTTTTTAACCATATGACCCATCCCCATAATACTAATGTAAAATTCTTTATTGAATTGGGGTATCACCCAAGATTTTGTTTGAGTTCTGCCCATTGAGGATTTTGTTTTTAGAATATGACATCAAACAGAGAGCTTTGTAGAACTAGCTGTAAAATAATTGTTTTCAAGTATATTCTCTTTGCTAGAACAAATCCATTAATAGCTTGTTTCTGTAAGAGGAGCTGCCATGTTTTAAATTTTTGAAAAAGCATAAAGACATTTTAGCACTTCAAGTATTTGTCAATAAACTTTACTCAGACTTAACTGTTGGACAGATAAGCAAATAGAGAACAGCTGTGGCCCTGGTATGAGAAGCAGATTGCTTATTAACATTATTTACATAAATTAAAGTGTTACTTGGTTATTTATGTATAGTTCTAAAAGTAGTGGAATATTATGAAAAATATTCTTTTTTCATGTATGTGTTTAGTGTGTTATCCAAATGTTTAAAGTAAAAACATATATTTGTTCCTTTGGATCATTAAATTATAAAATTAATCTTTATATGAGTGATCCCATTGTGAAATATTCATGTTTAGTTTTGAAAGAGCTGCACATGCTTGATTTTGAATTTATTCTAATACCTGAAGATTTCTATTTTATTTATATGCTTCCAGTGTATTTGTCCTAGCTGAAGACAAAGACTGCAATGTACCATTTCACTGAAGCAAAAAAATTGCAATAGGCCTGCTCATTATAAATTTTAATTATACTGGGCAAGTCAGCAAATTATGGTACTTGCATTATTACTCTGGAGAAGGCAAGAAAGAACATGGTTGTAAGTTTTGGTTTATGATTGGGGTCAGCCAGCATCTAAACCTGCCCCAGGTCATGGCTTAAATTTATGTTCCTCCTCCCACTCCTAGACAGTGGTACTCCAGCATATAAACACTTAACAGTGGTCTGCACTCCTTGATGAAGGATATCACTTAAGAGAATTAGATTTAAGTTTGTGAAGCTGCATCGCTTTTATAAACTATAACCCACTTCATAACAGTATAAGATTATGGAAGCTAAATCCTATATTGATTTCATCAGGTGCAATCCAGGAACCAAGTTCTCATAGGGTGCCAGACCATTGCAAATCAAAGATGGACTCACAGTCACTGAACTAGTTCAAAGTTACCTACCAACCTGATATTGAAAAAGTTTACATTTTTTGTTTCTGTGTGTTTTTTTCCTAAATTCTTTTGAAGAAATTACAAATGCATCTACACTTTAGACAGATATTTGTGGAATTTCAAAATGCTCTGATACTGGGTATTGCGACAAAATCTTGCATTTATTTTTGGCATGTAAAGTAGGTCTTCAACAGATTTTAAATATCTAAAAAGCACCATTTAATTTAAAGTAATGCATAATCCTCTGTGGTGTTTTAAAAACGAGGATATCATTATTTCAATGTTTGTAGGAGTTAATTATATTTTACTCAAATACCTTAGTCTATGTATTTTTGCTAATTTGATTTATGTATATAAATATTGTATGGTTAAGGGATTTATTATTGATGAAAAGAAATGCACCTGGTTTTCTTAAAATATGGTTTAAAAAATGAGATGGCATTTAATTTAAATTGTTTCATGAATTTTTTAATTAGATTCTCTCCCTTAGTTGTCGCAGTACTTGCAAGTTTTGAATAAACATCCAAAGCAACAGACCATTCAGTGTAGCTGTGTTTTTAAGCAGTATCTCAAAAATATTACATTTCTGTTGTAGGTGATTTTAATATTGAATGTACTTTTAAAACACAATGAAAGCTTTGTTTAGACCAGTGTTAATTCCAAGAATTGTTAAAGGGTAAAAGATAAATTCCAGTAAAGCCTAACTTATGCAGTAGGCAGCAAACACCAAACTTATTCATGTCGCAGTAGTGCACACCTGCTGGATTTTACACTTACAACTACCAAACCTGAAGGTGAAATTTCTTTCTTTAACTAGATATTTTGTGTAATTCAAATTGTCACTCTCTGCTTTTTCTTACATCTACATTTATTTTTAACAGTCACATACTTTCAAGCCAAATGTTATAATTCCTTCGGCATGTCCTGGTTTTTGTCCCCAGTGGGCCATGCCTTGTATGTCTCCAAAGGAAGGTCCCCATGGGGCATACTTATTACATGCCTAAGTCACATTATCCTCCTTTTAATCTTGAAGAAACAACAGTAAGTACTGCTTCAAAATCTTCCCATTGTTCTGTTACCACCATGGTTCAGACATAATCAACAAGGACCAGCTGAAACATTGATCAAATAACAGGTATCGGCCAAAACCAGAAATGCAACTATCCTCCACCAAGGCAAAGGGGAAAAAGTCATAAATGAAAAAAGGATCTTTTAGTCAGGGAAGCACTACCTGTAATCACTTGTCTTGTCTGCAGAATATCTATGAATTCAAAAAAGGAAGGTCTCCCAACATGGCTTTGCATACTGCCATGTATGACACAATTATGCAAGACTTCTAGGGCTACACCTCTAACAAACCAGCACCATGTCAAAGAAATGGGTAC
Organism: Polypterus bichir lapradei; assembly: GCA_026402145.1. Classification (NCBI taxonomy): domain Eukaryota; kingdom Metazoa; phylum Chordata; class Cladistia; order Polypteriformes; family Polypteridae; genus Polypterus; species Polypterus bichir. The sequence goes on along the minus strand of JANRMT010062825.1, from coordinate 112,184 downwards.
ACAAAATGCAGACCTCTATAGCCAAAATGGAGTCCCAGAAAAAGTTCAAAACAAACTAACATTGTTTTTTCTTTCTAGCTCAAAAATAATGATAGATTCAGATAAGCACAAATTCTGCTTAAAATTGTATAAAGCATGGAAAAAGGGCAAAAGATTACTAAATCACAACACCCATATTACTGAGCTCCTCACCCCATAGCCATTGTCTATATTGGGGAATTACCACAAAATATATTAATAAAGTTCTCAGGAAACAAAAAAAAAAAAAAATACAGTTTTTGTCTTGGAAGAATGAAAGTAAAAACAAGCCATATAATTAAATACCAAGTTTCATTATCTGTTAGAACTGGCTTCTAATTATGAAACTAGTTGAATAAAAACCTGCAGCCACTGTGGACCTCCATGACCATAATTGAGTACCCCTGGTATACACAGTGCAATAAAATGTTTACCTGCATGTTTCTTCAGAATATTGACAGTGACACAATGCCAAATGAAAGATGCACATAAAAAATAACATACATAGAGTGCAACATATATGCAATTATATACTATAATAAATAAATTACATGCATATCATTATTCACACATACATACTCAGTCTATTAATTGGCTGATACCAATCACCAGTTTCACGTTACTAGAATCGATAGTTTCTTAAACCCATATTTTTTCTTTATCCTTTAGCCATGTATACACCTTATGTCTATATCAATGCATTATCCTTGGTATTTTTGCAGTTCAAATGCAGCTCACAGACATTACCTATTCATGTTTTTAGATTAGCAAAATATGTACACAAAACTTTTATCCATAATACATATGGCATAAAAGAAAAGAAAATGCTTGTTATAATTAGTCACAATTCTAATAAAATGTTTATAAGGTGACTATCAAAAACATGCTAGGCTAATATGTTTTAGCAAGTTTACAAGTAAAATTGACATACTGTGACTGTTCAGCTAACAAGCCAATTTTTATACTAAGCAGCAAGGGCAAATTTCTTCTTTTTCCATTTTTTTTTTTAATTCTTTCCAATTCAAAATTGCACAGTGTTCACACTTAAACAAGGAATGTCTGTTTAATTAAAGGACAAAATGAAAATGTCTGAACTCTTTAAAGCAGCTTCTTTTTAATTTCTGCCTAAGGCATGCTTCTGTGACAGTAGGATCCTTTTTCTTCTACTTTAAGTTTGGCAGCACAGCATATAGAGTATGTGTGCTGTAATTCTGTATGCGCAGGACTTCTTATCTTTATTTTTCTCAATTTGTTCTCTATTTACAGGAAGCATTCCTTCAACAAAATTACGTTTATTTCCTCAAGCAGTAATAATTTTTGTAAAGGAGTACCACAACTCAATTATTGTAAAAAGATAATAAGTGAATCTGTTCTTGAGACTGACCAATATACCTATCACCAATCAAGTCATTTGGGATGAAAAGCACCAGTTTAATCGGAGCATCACCCATTGACGCACACATGCATACAATGGTCCTGTACTTTTTTCCAGAACAGGATAGTGACAAAAATTTCTGTGCAGAATGGCTAATTACTTTTATAATATTTCTTGGCTTTCTAAGGCACACAATGTGTTGTACATAAACTCTGCAGTGCTTGAAATAAGCAAACAGTAGAATGCCAGGATGTTACACAGCCTGTGAACATGGACTCTGCTGCGCACTTTCAGAGGTTAGTGAGAACAGAAGGAGGAATGCAACATTTTTACAGACATCTAAAGGAAATGAAGGAGTTGGTGAGATGTTTTCAGTGGTGGTCACTCATCCTCAACAATATTCTCTAAGATGTCAAAGTCAGTGTGGTCTTCTTTCTAAGATCTGTGGCCGTTTGCTGGTTTTGCTAACATTAAGGGCGAAATTTGTGCCCTAATACCTCTATTATCAAGTACTGTAAACCTCTTCACTGTAAACCATTTCATCGTTGTTGGTGATCAAAATAGAAAGAATACAGTTGTGTTTATAAGTAGCAATAATATTTATCGGTACATTTGAAAATGTATAATGGGTTCAAAACTAATGTAACAAAAGTATTACTTTTGCTGCATCAGCTATCTTAATTACCATTATCTGTAGGATGTTATAGACCTTGTTAAGTACACTGGGAGGAATGGCTTTTTGCTTAATATTTCTTGCCTAAAGCTTTTGTACTTTGCAGCTGTTAATTAAACCCAAAAGTTGATTTCTTTCCATATTAATAGGTGATGGACAGTTTTCTAGTTGACTTTCAGAATTACATGTTTTTACCATACCAATTACAGTTTTAGTATTTTAGTTCAAAAACTGATTCCAAGGACAGAGTGTCCAGCATTCAACAATATCCACAGTTGTGGTCAATGTCTCCATACCCATAGTGAGCATAGCAGGTTGATATCCTGTCTAGTTTTAAAAACTTAATTACACTTTTGTTTAAAAAAAATACTGCATTAAAAGAATTTTATAGTGTAGGAGTATGGTGATGTTATTGTCTGTATGAATTGTTTAATTGAAATACAACTTATTTTACTGTGTGGTCAGCTATGATTTCTGACAAAAATAACTTTATACATATTACATTTCAAGATTAACTTTACAATTTTAAATTCCCTAAGTGCTAAGGGTTCAGTAATTTTTAAACAAAAAGTAAATATATGTTTTATTCCTGCAGTACAGTATAAACTAAACTTATTCTTGGAACATACTGTATGTATGTTGGTAATAATAAAAAGATCATATTTTGGAAAATGCTAACTTCCATTATTCTGCAAATGTTTGATGTATTAAATAATGGTGAAGATGTTGATTTAGACTCTTGTAATCCCTCACCATACTGTTTAGTTGGTTGCTGGACATCTGTGGATTGTTAAGCTGAATTATTACTCTGGCCCACTTTAGATTAGTTTGGACTATGTCCAATAATATTCAATCATGTTATGATGCGGGTGAGCTGTAACCATGCAAAGATGCATCACACAGCTTATTGAGAATGCTGCCTGCATAGTGACTTTATTTTTATCATGCTGTTTTGAATACTTTGAAACATAGCATTTATTCTAGCAATTAAGAAACTGGATTTACTGTATTTCAACCTAAAAGCTACAATTTCTTACAGAAGAAAATTTTTCATTACTCATGGCTTCCTTGTAAGTATTACTCACATCTGCTTTTAAGTAATGAAATAATTTTTAGTTTTGTCTTTTTTAGTTGCATATAACCTCTCTTTTAAACCTTCATGTGGTATTGTTTCATGTTCACATATAATACTGTATATTTGGAAAATGAGTCAGTTGTATGTTTTAAGCCTCTCCAATAAAATATCATTATTATATGTTTGTATTAAATATCATGCATTGTTTCCTAGCTAGTGTTGTGGAAATATCTTTTTAGCATTGTCATTTGGTGCAGTTGCTTCTATTCATTTTTTTTGCTAACTTGTTATGCTTTTCAGTTCAAACTTTTTTGTTTTAATATTATATGCATACTTTACCTTTGTTGCTATGATCCTCTAGCTGACCAGTTCATTAAGGCCAAAGACATGTTGTTAAAATGATGAAAATGATATTGATCAGTGATCTAGTCAATTAATTGTGGATTTGTTGGTTGCCATCCTATCCCATGGGCTAAATTGTTCACAAACATATTCATTAGCCAACACATGTGCTTGTGTATTGACCTACTGGTATGTGTATGAAAATTTACAAACATGGGGTTGAGAGATTGGATTATATTAATAACAAATATAATTTTATTAAACTCTGTAACACAAACATACACATTAATTCAAACTGGACGCTGTTCCTACACATACAAATGTTTCTTAATTAAATTTATAGCCTTTGACCAACTCATAAGTGGTCTGTTTATTTGGCTACTTTGATATTTGCTGCTACTTATTATTCTGCTGATTTTATTTTTCTGTTTTAAAGCAACATTGCAAAAAAAATGACACTGCTTATTCACTATCATTATCACATAATTCTTTATTTAATTTATAGTGCCTTCATGCTAAACACAATCACAAAGTGTTTAACACAGATATTCTAGGTAAACTTTCTACTCAAGCACAAAATAAACTGTTGAGTTTATGAATAGTAGTATTATTTTATCAATACATTTGAAAATGTTTAATGAGTTTAAAACTAACGTAACAAAAGTATTACTTTTGCTCTATCTGCTATCTTAATTACCATTACCTGTAGGGTGTTGTAGCCCTTATTAAGTACACTGGGAGTAGAGGCTTTTTGCTTTGTTTTTCTTGCCAAAAGCCTTTGTACCTTGTGGCTGTTAATTAAACCCAAAAGGTGATTTCTTTTCATGTTAATAAGAGATGGACAGCTTTCTAGTGGTCTTTAAGAATTCTACATTTTTATCGTACTAATTACAGTTTTAGTATTTTGCTGTGCGAAATAAACAGCTGGTGTCTTTTTAGTTTAAACAAACAATGCCAGAGGTTTCCTTTTGCACTGTAAAGTAAACTTAATTTGCTTTTAGTGTTTTGTTGGGAATTAAGATGAAAAGGCTTTGATGAGCTTATCACTTAACCTACAGTACTTAACAGAATGTCAAGTTACAACCAAAAACCAGTATCAGTATTTTCATTCAGTCATTCATTCTCTGGCCTTTTATTGCAATAGATAATTAAAGGTAGGCCAAGCCCAGATTATTTTTGCTATACACCCTAACATATTATTGTTTTGGATATAGGGGGAATCTTCACAAAGAATTTTAAGGTAAAGTGTATAGAGCTGTGACATAGCAACACTAATCCGTATATAATCATCATGACCATCCATGATGGTCACTTGTCAGACAATTGTCATTTGCTGCCTTTAAAAATAGTCACCCCCCCCCCCCCCCAACCAGCATCAGATAATAAATTATATTCAAGGTGTGGATACTAGGGGGTATCACTGAGCCCTATACAGCAGACACAACTCCCACAGACACTCTTTTTAACTTGGCAGTATTTCCAGTGTTAGAGCATTGCCTGTCGGAAACACTTCCAGGCCATATGAAAGCCCCTCAAAGCAGGGATAGTATTCCCTTGTAGCTCCTCTTGATAGCACCCTAGTACCTCAACAGGGCCGCCCATCATGACTACAGCTTCAAACATCCTGTACAGGTGTACACATGGGAGCTCCACCAGAGAGACACCACAATCCTGTATACAGGTAGGACATTTGACCCTGGGGAGCAGTCTTCCTTTGTCTTACATTATGGTCCGCTCACTGGGAAAGGTACCTCCCGGTAGGCCAAAGAATCAGCCTCCATCTCTGTCAGGATGCCTTTCCAACTGTTGTAACATTCACAAAGGGATTATCGTGTATATCTCTTTTATGATTGTTTACATCTGCTATTTATTTGTATTCTATATAATTTCAGCCAATTACATTAAATAATATGTGAATGCAAAGTAGCAACAGGCAAGCAATGTACAGTAGTATTTTTTTCTTCTAGTTTTCTTAGTTATGAAAGTCTTACTTGTCATGTTTATGGAATCCTTTACAAACTTTGTAAATGTTAAGTTGATGGACCCTTAATATTACTATACATCTACTGTTGTGTAAAAGTTTTCTCTGCCCTCTCTACTCTTTACAGAAAATAGCTGGTATTTGAAGTGACTGTGTCATTAATATTTATAGAAGTATTGTATATCCAGAATACTTAAGATTATTTATTGGTTCCATTAACAGTGAGACCTAAGAAAACCCAATCTAAAAAAAATAGTACTGTGTAATATGAAATATAATTTAATGTAGTACATACATATTTAAGGCATAAAAAATTAAGTGCTTCCACATTAGGATGTGTCTAGATTTAAATGTTACTTCATTTAATGCTACCAAATGAGAAAATCTGTGTTTACCTACATAACCTGTTCTATATGAGTCTTAAGCACACCTCATTGATTTGAACAGTAAATGCTGCACATTTACTGCATTGCTTTGCTCTTCTGAAGGGCTATAAAATAAACTACTTATCTGATAACACACGTAGGCAGGGTCTACCAGTCCAAAATGTTGTTTAAATGTACTCAAACTTAATATGAGTTCCTAATGCAGGAGACCATAGGGTTCTTCACTTTATTGCAAAACAGTTTTTAATTTACCTGTTAGAAGACCTTAAAGAAGCCTTCTTCAGTTGAACTTTGAATTGTCGGAATCAAAAACTTTACTGGTGAATGTCAATTCAGCTAGCAATTTTTGACAGGTCTTATCTGGATTTCTGAGAGAGCTACCATCAAGCCAAGAATATAGTGGCAATGGTGAAAGGTTGTGGGGTTATGGTTATGTAGAATGCTTTTCAGGTAAACTCTAAAGGTCCTGGAAACCTATTCATCAAAGGCACTGTAAATGGGATGTCATCCTGGCAGTTTTCAGAAAAGATGGGGAAATATCTTCTTGACAGTAGATAACTTTAGTAAATAAAAAGAGCATGCTAAATATTTCTCAGAGGAAGCAGTGTGTGAAGCCAGAATTTACTATAGAATTTAGTAAATTCCTTTGATTTGGGTTCCTGAGTTGGTCAAGAGGCTCCAGAGTGAATGCCTGTGGGGGTAGATGAGAGCCAAGTGGAACTGCTAAAACCACTGTAAACTGCTCAGTGTGTCTCTTTGCTGTCAGCAAGAGAAGAGAATAAAACCATAGAGCAGCAGAGTAGGGTTATAGCCCTCATCTTGGTAAGGAGCAACTGTTTTGAAACAGTGGAGAAAAGGCATCAACAATTAGTTATCTTTGGATTCTGGAGGAGCAATGCTAATTTTATTCCTACTGTAATTATGTAATTACTTTTTTAGTAATTCACTCAGATGTCTGATGGGTTAGTTTCAGTTCTCTTTGTTTACGTTTGTAGTCCTGACCATATGAAATTTACTATAAGAATAAATGCCTTTGGGGCCACTGTTGGCTGTTTTTCAGCCACTAAGTGAAAGTTAGAAGTCCTACTGTTAAACTGAGTATCTGTAAGACAGGTAAGACTTCACTAAGGGCGCGTCTGATGATAACTTTCATGGAAGGGATATTAAGGCACAACATTCTTCACTAAAAGGCATTTGAAAAGTTCATTATTAGTTATTTTCTGCAAAAGGTATTTAAAACATCTCCCCAGCCGCATACTGCTTTAAATGAACCTTCCTCATCAGTTGGGCAAGAGAGTATTAGCTTCTTGTGTTTAACTGAGTAACATGGTCCCACTTCATCTGACTTGGGATCCACTGTTCCTCTGTAATAGCCTGAGATTCTTCCAGCCTCTTTCAAACCATCTATATATTCTCCCTCACTCTCCCTTTCCCCGTCTCTCTCTCTGTCTGTATAGAGTTTGACTCATCCTTGGCATCTGCCAGGATATATACTAGAGCATACTACTTTCTTTATTGTTCTGGTACTAGAGTCACCTAGTGATGATGTAGGTTTTAATCTATGCCGGCAGTGGCATTTTTTATTTTCCATGATTAGATATTAGTATTAGAATGCAGGGAAGTCATTAGAAAATGATACAACTATGCATGATTTTCCAAATATCTAAAAATAAAGACCATCACTTACACATCCCCTTCTGAGGCAGCAAAAAAGACAGTATGAAATTGAAATGGAGAAACTGTGTTACAGAGCAACCCAAAATCCACTTTTGACTAACTGCACAGCCTGAAGCCAGTTTTGAATAGTAATAGTAATAAAATTGGTATAGTTGTAGATATGATGAGCTCAAAAAGGATAGAATGACAGAATAAAGATTTCCAGGCTGAAGGAGTAGCATGGCCAAGAAATTTCCAGTGGAAGGTTAATAGATGCGATGCAGTCAGAAGATGTCTCCATGAAGTGAGGGTAAGAGAAAGTGAGGGGGGAAAAAGGTCCAGGAGTTAGCAGACTTGAGACGGCGTGGAGAGTAGCGTCATAGAAAGGAATTTGGCCACATAACAGTAAGAGGGAAGTAGTGGCATGGTGCAGACATTCCTCGAACATGGGTGCTAGGAAGGTGAAGGGGCAGGGATGATAAATGGGGTTTTGTTTTAAGCCAATGAGGTGACGTCACTATGGTGTAATGTATAATGTGCAGACAAAATGCCTATGATGGTGTTAGGATTTTGAAATAATTTTTGATGTTCTAAAAAGGGTATACCAGTATAGTGCAGTGGTTAAGGAAAGGTCAGTCAACCAATTAGATATGATGGAGACTGGTGAGGGAGAAGAAAGGAAGGACATTGTTTATTTGTTGCTATGGGAAATGTATCATTTTACAGAAGCTTGAGAAACCATCACTTAAAATTATTACAAATAAGAAGAAAACCCCTCTCAACTGGCTAATGATAAGAGAGATGTCACAATGAGACATTATAAAGGTGTGTTTTCGTAGGTATTAAAGAGCCGTGATAGCATTCCTTGACACAATTCTGTTGAATAATTTCTTGACTAAAAATACTCAATGACAGTGTGTCATGGACAGGATATGCAGCACTAGCCTATTCATAATAGCCAACAGCTTTGTCTTTTTTCTCCTCTCTGCTACTACCTCCAGTGGGTCTAGAATGGCTGAGATAGAGTCATAATTAGCTTGTTGATTTGGTGAAGTATTATTGCCAGCTCAGCACAATTCATCATAGAGAAAAAACACTGGTTATCAGAGTCCCTGTCAATAGTGAATAACATAAAAATGTTTACATTAGTAGTTAGGATATAGTGGGTTGGCTAATGGATGGATGGAAGTTTACATTAGCCCTATCATATGGCAAATTTTTCAAACAATTAGAATTATTTTAACATATTTCATTAATTATGACTGTACGAGGTGGGAATCGAAACAAAAGCACAGGAGTAGGGTGAAATTATCAGCTATGCTGCTAGGTATCGTATCAATGTCTTGTTAGTCTGTCTGCCAAGTGGCACTGTGCTGAGTATGATCGATATGTTTTTTTTCTGACATTTATTGTACAATTTTGCATGTGACTTTGGTGTTTTGTTTTTTTTTTCTCCCAGCTGAAAAAAGCACATCAGGTCATATCAAACATTGAGACAAATGATGATCATGTTTTTGTTGCATTAATAGACTTGTTAAAGAATTTCCCCATGAAATTGTGTTAATCAGTGACATTACACTGAACTGCTGTAATGTCTGCGGGAAAGCATGGGGGTATTCGGGGGGGAGAGGGGGTCGGAGTGTACCAAGCAGTGTAACACACAAAATTGCATTTTATACTGTGACAGCACACCTGCACACATCAAGATGTCAGTCAAAGAGTTTTTGACCAAAACCAATGTGACCGTTGCTTTTCACCCTCCAAATTCGCCAGATCTTGCTCCCTGTGACTTCTTTTTGTTCTCAGAATTAAAATTGACATTGAAAGGAAGACAATTTACCTCTTTGTTAGAAATACAGTAAAATTCACAGGAGTTACTTGACACGATAACAAAAAGCTGGGTACGAGAAATGTTTCTAGGAATGGAAGAAGTATTGGGACAAGTGTATTGCATCTAAAATCAAACTGTCAGGCAAGGCCCAAACTTTCCATTAGACAACAGGTTCCGAGTTGTTTTCTCAGTGGACTCTATGTTTGTTAATGGCTTGGGAAAATAAAGCTTAACCTCTCTGGAGAGCTCTATAACACCAAGTTTTGCTTACTAGGATGTACATGCTGGAGATTAAATTATAATTTATGGAACTAGCGTCAGAAAACCCATTGAGTCAAAAATCTAGATATTTCTGTTATTTGGCCGGAGTAATGTAAATGTTAACTATAACCACTTGCAGCACACACTCTTCCTTTCAGATTTCAAGAGATGCCCCTTCTTAAGGCTTCTGTTTCTCTTTGTCTATTTTCCTTTTTTATCAAGCTGGAAAATCCACCTCTTGAGTTCTGGCTTTACTCTTAGTTGTGCCGTTTTAATTTGACAACCCAAGCACTCTTGCATACATAAACCAGAAATAAATGTTGAACACAGAAGTTAGTTGAATGTGTGGTAGAGAAGGTAAACTGAAGTAATTCATATTGATTGCATGACTTTTCTCCCTGCATCAGTCTATTTATCCATTTTTCCATTCTCCTGTCCATCAATTTTTCAAAACTATGTTCTCCCTGTTATTTCTACTATCTATCATTTCATGATACAGGCAGGTCTTGGGTTACAGTGGCCTCGATTTGTAACGTGTCCCAGATATGAATGAGCACATACAAATTCCAAAATACTTCTTTTCATATGAATCTCAATTAATTTTCATCTAGTGACTTTTAGTCTTGACAAGGATGTGTACGTAGCAGCCATCACTAACAGTAAGGAATAGTGTGCAGTATTTTCAATTATTACTTTTAATACCCAATGACATAAATGCATGTTCAAGCCTTGTCATATCAGGGAGTATAGCTAGGGGAGGAGGCAGTCTGAGCTCTCCCTCAAGAAAGACAGCATGTGTCTGCTGATTTATCAGTAGTCAGTCAATGGTGGCGCTTCATGCCATCATTATGTCTTTTCCAACTCTTTGAGATACTATGTAATTATCAAAAACCGTAGAATGTTTAAGCAAAAGGTCAACATATTATACATATCCATTGTTGATTTTAGCTTTTTTCTGTTTTAGGATTTAAAGTACAGTAATATTGATTCACTGCTATTTTATTAATAAGTTTGAAATGTTTTTCTGTAAAATGATTAAGCACTTTTGCAACTTTTCTAGCAACAGACATTTTCAGTACAACATTGGAGTAAATACATCCACAGAAACGGAAGTCATTTGTAAACCAAGGACCTCCAGTGTTAACATTTTTTATTGAAAGCAATAATGAAAATTTAGTAGATCAAATTATGTTTAACAGTTTGTTTGTCTTTGATGAGTAATCTGCTTGAAGACCTATTACAAAAATGAAAATCACCTGTTAAAAAAAAAAATTACTTAAAAATGATGATCTTTTAACACTTCCTTAAAATGTACAGTATAATTTGTTACAGTAAAAATATAATGTGCTGTGTTATATTTCAATAAGCCGAAAATAATTTTGTAATAGTTTGAGCAAGAATGTCTTTGCCAAAAATAAAATAGTTGGTTACTTTTTAATTTACTACTAACAGCCCCTTACATGTGGAATAAACATTAAATAAAATTAAAAAGTACTAATTACAGTGTGTGTGTGTATACTGTGTGTATGTGTATATATATATATATATATATATATATATATATATATATATATATATATATGTACATGTATACATGTATATATGTGTATATATATAAACTTTTATTCTTTTTCAAGATCAATTTAAGTATATACATCATATTCATGGTAACATAAAAAAATGATTTTGAGTTACATTGTACTACTGTCTTTTTACTATGCTATTGAATCAAAAAGGTTTTTTGAAAATGTTTCATAATATGTCTTGGACAGAGAGCATTTAAACTGTTTTCTTGTTTTTGAATTAGGTTATGTGGGTATGCAATTTATGTCGTAAACAACAAGAAATTCTAAAACAATCAGGAGAGTGGTTTTTTGGAAGAGGTCCACAACCATCCAGTCAGGATGGCGCTTTAAGTGATACTGCAACATGTGGTGATGCACCTAGAGAAAAGAAGGTCCGGTCAAGGTCTCAAACCCCCTTAAGCACTGCAGCAGGGTCTCAGGAGGCTCTTAAACCCATTGTCCTCACTGATAGAAGCAAGGGGCAGGAGAGCATGCAGCAAACCATGTCTTCTTCCAGGTCAAGGAGTGAACCACCGAGGGAGAGGTATGGCTGAATTTCATATAAAAAATAATATTCTGTTTGGGATTCTGCTAAAATTGTCCAGTAGGGGTAGCCAACCACTGTTCTAGAATGTGGTTTCAAGAACATCATCACTTTGCTTATGATTGGTGGACTTTGTTTATTGGTATACTTGTCAATGTACCTTAGTCATGTGTACAGACAAACTAGGACACCTGATATAATCAAGTTGTGACAAGGTTGAAGATGTAGAAAGCATCTCAACTTTATGGGTTGGCAGGGGTCTGAAGTTCAGAAGGAAACAAAGAACTGAACATTGTATTAGAAGAAGATGCATTTCAGTGGAAAGAGGTCTATTCTGTGAGGAAGCCGAAGACACCAGTGGTTTTTCCATGTTGTCTCACTCAATAATGTTCTTTTTGCACACTTTATTGTTATATACTGCACTGTACTCCTCTTTTGTTTTTTGTTTCCATTTAAGTACAAACCAATTCAAAAAAACTGTTGTTCTTTGCCGTTCTTTATGTGTTTAATTCCTAATATCATTATACTGCAAAGGAAAAAATCTAATGTGAGCCTAGCTGCTGTGAGAAGTACTGAAGACAAATGTAAGACTAACTGCTGCAACCATTCAATACTACTACAAATTCATACAAATGATGTTTTTTAAACTTTGAACTTGGAATATTGTCCTTTATTTATATTCCTAAATGTAAAATTGGAAAATGTTAGAATATAATGCTATAATAATCTAAAGCAATTAAGGGAGTAAAGCATGTAGCCCTGAAACATCATCTTGCCTGAAGATCGGGCCTGAGTTGCCTCGAAAGCTTGCATATTGTAATCTTTGTAGTTAGCCAATGAAAGGTGTCATTTTGCTTGACTTCTCATTAGAGAAACTCTATAAATAAGCACACACACTAGACTGAACATACACTTTAATGACTATGAAGCAAGACAATTCAAAAGAAAGTTCTGACTGGGATTATGTAGACATATTTCTTTTGGTATAAAAGAGCTCCAATGGCGTTTCTTGACACACTTCTGAATAATTTTTTGACTGAAAGTCCTCAGTGTTAGTGTGTCAGAAAGAGGATGTGCAGCATTGTTCATAATCGCACTCAGTTAGATTTGCTATTATCTCTAGGTTGTCCAGAGTGTGAACTATAACTGAGCCTGTCCTTTTAATTAGTTTTAGTTGATTCAGTGGGCTTCTCGTGACATGATGTTACCAGTCCAACACACTACAGCTTCATTTGGATTTTTATTCAGTGAAGTTAAAATGTAAAATTAAGTAAACGAGGTCACGTGATTTAATTGGCAGTGCTTTTTTGTAGCTGACCTGGTCATCATCATCTCATTTACTTTCTCAATGCAATTCCTTGTTTGCTAAAATATGGAATTCAAGAAGGAACATGCTTCATTAAACAAATAATTGCACTATAAATAATATTTTCCTTAGTCAATAATGTTCTAGACATATTTACGGCTCAATATTTTAGAACAACTTCATACATAATTCTGGTTATTAAGGCTATATATAGACAAGTCTCCGTAAAAACAATGTACGCCATTATTTTCCATTTATTACTGTGGGAAAAGGAGGTAATCCTTACCACATCGTTGCTTACACAAAATATAATTTAATTAAATATGGATTACCTTTGCATTATTTAATGGAACAATAAAAATTAAACTTAATTGTAAGGGCAACCTTCAAGTTAAACAGCCTCTTAGAAAACTACCATTTTTAGATACATTTTTAGAATATTTTTAATTGTAGCTATATATATATTGTGACCACAAGGGGTGCACCACCGAATCCCAAACCCAAGACACAGCAATACAGTTCTTTCCAGCAATCAGTCTCAAAAAATTCAATAAATAAATGATAAACAAACAAATCTTCCTCCTTCCATCCTCCGCTGAGTTTTGCCCATTGCCTCCCAACTCTAATTCCCTGATGTGAGGCAGCAAACTCCTTTTATGTTGGACTTGGAATGGTTCCAATGCCATGTTGTGTCCTTGAGGGTGCTGTTCTGGGCCTAAGAAATGTTAGGAAGGTCCTCTCCTGACAGAGCCCTCTATCAATCCCCAGGGACACTGACAGGTCTGCACTACCAGACTCCCAAGTCCCAAGTACTCCTACAGGTGTCCCAGTTAGGTTACCATATGACGACCACTGCCACCTACTGTATGGAGGATGGAACCAATCCCGATCCTCAGTTCTGCTCATTCCGTCCATTAAAACATACTGGCTGGGTACAAATTTATTTCCTTGCCCCGAAGGCCAATCTGCTTTCATCAACACGCTCACTTCCCTTCCAGGTATTGAAATAGCCTTTGATCTGGCTGGGATGCCCATTCTCCTACATAGGCTCTTCCCAGACTGAGCCCTGTAGGGATCAGGGACCGGCTCCTCAAAGGTGGGAGAGCTATGCAGAGGCAGTTGTTCACATTCTGTGTTCATAAAGCAGCCTCTACAAAAGAAATGGAAACAGTTAGTGGGAGTTTTCGGAGGTTGTTTTTGATAAAAATTGTAGCTCTGACCCAATACTATGTTGTGTGGGGCAGTGTCCTCAGCTGCAACACAGATAACACTGTCCTCTCCAACTACTAAAGCAAAGGGGAAATTGATGGATTTCTGTCCCTCTTGCACATTTTCTTTTGCCATTATGTCCTGCCTAGGCATCTCTTCCAGTGATATACACATTGTAGGCAAGACCAAATGATTATGTAGCTCAGGTTGTGGTGCCTGAGTAGTTGCTTTCATTTTGTTGGGTGAGTCTTCTATTTTTGATCGACTGCCCCTTTTCTTCTTTTGGCTGTGGACGGTTTGGGACCCTCTATTGCTTAAAGAGGGGCCTGTAACCATGTATTGGCCTTTACAATCCTGGGGTTTTGTTTTCCCCTCATATTTTAATGTTATGTGGGAGCAAGCGCTACTTGGAACCTTTAAAGATTATCCTGGGCCCCTTTGCACTTCATTTTCATACCCTGAGTAGAGGCCTCTGAGAACTGAGGTTCTGGTCAGGGACTTTTTTCTTTTACAATTAGCTCAACTGTCACAGAAGTGCTGCTGGTTTCCTTTTAGCTTTGTTAGGAGCCACTTCACACTGTTTCTTCATCATGTACAGTAAATGATTGGCCTATCCAGTATTACCAAATCGGTAGTGGAGGGAGGATGAATCATTTTGCAGGAAGTCCAGGACTCAATCCTCTGCCAAATCAATGAGTATTGTCAGGCAAGCTTTGACCAAATTGTGAACACTTACTGCAATATTCACATAGCTCTCTCATCATTCTGGCAGCCTCACATGAGTAATGTAAATTAACATATGGGCTATAACATCAAAGGTATTTTTTCACAACTATTGTATATATTAATTTGTCACATATAATTGTGTTTTAAAAAGAAGTCATTTACAAATTTTAAAAAATATCCAGCTTCTTCTTTAAGATGAAGGTGAAGGGTACCAGTGCCCAAACGTGACAAAAAAAGCCTTAAACTTACTGAATACTGTATGTCCATTTTTGAAGAAAAGTATTATTAAATGACTATTAATCCATGTCTTGAGATAGCACACGTATTCCATAACAGTGTGTAAATTTTGCTTTAGGATGGAAGGAAAAAAACATTTCTGTGAGATTTAGTCACTTAATTGCTTGTTTTCCTCCGTAGCAACCCTTCAGCCTCGAGGTGTTGGGCGGATTCTTCCAGTGTATACTTTCCACCTTGAAATATCATCTGCAAACACTTATTGACTTTTATTGAAAGCTTATACACATATGTAAATTGCTCTCTTTATTCTGCAGACAACTAGACAATAATCACAGAAAAAATTTAATTCGGTCACTTACAGCTTATTACTTATGGAAGTGTAAAGACTATACCTGAAAAAAAGGGAATAGGTGTTTACTTGACAGCACATGCAGGACTAAACTTTTTGGCAATTGACAGGCAACACTGACACATTGCCAGTATTCAGTATTAAAACAGGTGAAAATTAACTGACTAATAGCAAAAATTTTCCATAAATGCATAGGGAGCATGTACAGACACTATGCAGACCCTGGTGCTGCGAAACAGGAATGACTTCTCTGTGCTCTGACTCTGCATATGTCAAAACATCTCTACTAAATTTACTAAACTTGAACCTGGTTAAAACTAAATGTATGTCTATAACATATTTTCAGTTTTTGATTATACATTATGCACATGAACAATGACACTAGCAACAGCAGGCAATATTTTGCAAAATAACACAATACTTATAGTGAAATAGCACTTTTGAGTGGCAGGAATAAGCTTCCATATGATTCAGTATCTGTGCTAGCATTAGGCGTGCATTGGGGGAAATGTCAAAGCTCCATCCATGATAGCCATCGCTTGCAGACAAGAAAATAACAAACACATCCTTACCTCAAGAAAATAGTACCAAGAATCTGTGATAACAATATTACTTGTAGTTTACTTTTGTTGTCACAAACATGCCTCAGAAAGGCAGAAGGCACATTTTCTCAAAGCAAAGCCTTTGCTGCTTCAAAGTGGACAAGTTAGATAAATTGTAAGACTTTTGTTTTCCTGTTTAGACCTCAATACCTTTCACCTCCATTTTAAAGTTTATTAAAGAAAAAAATGCTTCAATTTAGAACACTATTTAATGTGATAAATTAATAATGTATATATCATGAATGTAAAGAAATAACTTTAACTTAAAAAGTACTTTATTTAACCTTTAATTGTTTTCAATTCATCTGTAAATTTTGTAAACTTGCTTAATCTAATTCAGGATTGTGTGGTGCTGAAGCCTATCCTGGCAAGAGCCAACTCTGGATGGGGAATATTTCTAACTAACTTTATATACATTTTTTACCCAGTAAAACTCTTGATAATGTTGGTGTTATTTTTATATTTCAAAGTTTAAGTTCTTCTTAAAGGGGGAATTTTTTTTTATCATATTTTGGTAACTTTCTCACTTACTTGTGATCAGGAGTTTTTATTTCCCTGGTGTCCTAATTAGAGAAGCATCTATGTATTCTGGATACCATGTTTTGAAATATGATTCAAATGTTTTATTCTTAAGAACAGCTTTATTCTAGTCAATTGATTATTAAAATACAAATATAACATTGAAAAATGTAAACAAACAACAAATAAAGGAAACTGTAAATTGTAAACTGTTAATTTGCTAGATATTATAGCAAATGAATTATGCATGAGTTTTATAGAAATGCTTCATAAAATTTTTAATTTTACTAAAGCAGTTTTTGACTTTGATTTAGATTTATGACACAGTATTAGGTTTTTGTATCTATTTAGATATTGAGCTAAGAATAAAATGTTGAACTTATCTGAGATTAGTTTCGTTTTGTTAGAATTGTAAATTCTCATTGTTTTTGCTACAGAAACATTGATCAATTGGCTGAAAATGGTGAAGTTTTTTGTTAGTTTTGTTTGCATAGCAGTGTCTAAATAGACAAGAGATTTTTTAACATCTGTCACTGTAACAATATAAAGCTGATATTTAATTACTTAGCTAAAACTCAGTTTTTGTCCTTTATTCCCAGGAAAAAGCCCTTACTAACTACAGAACAGAACGGAAAAGGAGGTCAGAAGAATGAAAGAAAACGTACTCCAAAGACTGTCACTCAGCAGACTGATAAGCAAAATGAGGACAGAGAAGACAAGAATCATAATGAGAATAGACGTTTGGGGAAAGCTAGATTACAGGATCATCAAAATGCCAATGAGGAAAGTAAAAAAGTTGAGCAAGAGAAACAAAGAAAAGAGGAAGAGTTTCAAACACGGTACCGTAGTGACCCTAACTTAGCCAGATATCCTGTAAAGCCTCACCCTGAAGAGCAGCAAATGCTTATTCATGCGAAAGTATCCAAAGCACGGCATGAGAGAAGGCATAGCGACGTTGCTTTGGCAAATGCAGAGTTGGACAAGTCAGAAGTTCCAGAGAACCGATTGGCAAAAAGGTCTCAAATGAAAGGGACAGAAGAGCGAAAGTCACCAATGGAAAATCAAAGATCTTACTCAATTGAAAGAACTGGGGATATTCAAATTTCTGTTACTAAACAAGTTTCAAATCACAGTCCACCTACACAAAGATGCATTCTTTCAGTCCAGCATTCTGAGTCAAAGGACCAGGACTGGAGTAAAAAACATTTGCATCTAGATCCAAGTTCTGCTGCTATGATTCGTAAAACCAAAAGGGAAAAAATGGAGAGCATGTTGAGGAATGATTCCCTTAGTTCGGACCAGTCTGAATCACTGAGGCCTCCCCCACCCAAGCCTTACAAAACTAAAAGGGGCAATATAAGGCAGATGTCAGTCAGTAGTTCAGAAGAGGAAGGTGGATCGACACCTGAGTACACAAGCTGTGAAGATGTAGAAATTGAAAGTGAAAGCGTCAGTGAAAAAGGTAAGGCTTCTATTTTAGCTTTTTAACAATTGAATCCTGTCATTCATTCTATAACAATACAAACATAAAATTATTCAAATGAACAATGTTTTTCAATAATATTTGCTTACATAATGTAATATATTTTAAAAGGGCCTTGCCTGATTCATAGAAACTTTATGGTTTATAATCCTGATGGATTGCCAGACTGCCTATTTTTCAACTTGGTTATCATTATATAAATTTAGAATTGTTTACAGTGTTGCACATAGTTTAATACTGAGCTTTTTTCTGTGGACAATGATTTAATTTACATTAACAACATTAATATACATTTAGGGAGAGGAGTCATGCTGCTCTGGAATGGTTTGTCTACAGTAAGAATGTAATTGAAGGGAATTGTTTAGTGATTATGAACCTGAGTAGAGTTGCAATGACAATGGCAGTGTATTTTATTATTAGGCCTTGGTAAAAATAATTTTTCGTTAAAAGATAAAATATCAGATCTTGTGAATCTTTATCCTCCTTAATTACTGTATGTAAGTTTTTGCTTATCTTTGTTGAAATCAACGTCTTAGACACTTAAATCAGATGTGTGGACTTACTACAGATTCAAGCAGTGTGTTGGTAAAGAAAAACTGGATAAAAGCAAAGCCATATGTAAGCTGTACAACTGAGGCGTTAATTATTGTTGTAACACAACAAATTCGAGAAATCATTTATCCCGACGTCACCCATAAATTTAATCTCGGACAACATTCAAATGAGTAGAGCCTAAGCAGTCTACACTTGAGACTGGTAGCTCCAAGCTTCCATTTAATTTGCATCATGCACAAAAATAACTGAATCTACAGTATATCTATCTTCTCTGTAAAGATAAGAGGCCCTACAACATGTCTCACCCTACAAATCAACTGGTGTGAAGGAAACTCTGGCATCAGCAAGCCCAAAGCCCAATACGAACACTCAAGCACTGTCCCTGCTTCAAATAAAGGTTGATTTATTAACATGAAGTCTTGATCCACTGTACCAATTCCCTTCATAATTTTAAACATTTCAATCATTTCACCCTTAATCTTCTTTTTAAAAAAAAAAAAAAAAACTGAAAAACGCACAGCTCTTTTAATCTTTCCTCATAATGCATCCCCTGCTATGATCCCAGTTGCTCTTCTCTGGACATTTTCTATTGCTGCTATGTCCTTTTTGTAAGCTGGAGACCAAAACTGCATACAGTAATGGTGAAGCCTCACCAGTGCATTATAAAACTGTTCATTACTAATCAAGTATTTCTTCTTAAATGTCAATCAATGATTATGCATATGTTATTAAGTCACTATGTAGAAACCCCTCAAATAAAGTGTTACTGAAATTTGTCACGTTATATTAATGTTCTCTATGCATGGCTAAGTAATTTCTAAAAAAAAAGTCACCACTTCACATATATCACTGCATGCTACTTCGGTGAAGATAAAATCGATACCAAATCAAATCGAGGCATTGTGAATTGAATCGAATTGGAACATCAGTGCTGATATCCAGCCTTATTTATTTGTGCTGTTACTCAAAGCAATAAGTAATAAAGTAATAATGTGACAAGTAAATAGTTCAATGACAATTTTTTTTTTATATTTTATTTTTTATTAATTTTATTACAATCCATACAAAGCAATCAAGTTTTTACAAAGAGAAAAATTAAGAACAGATCGATCCCCACCCCTGACAATGACAATTTTTTTAAGATGCCTTTTATTTAAATTTACTTTGATGTAGTTATTGAACACGTTGTGTACTGTCATGTTTGGTTATCCTAAAACCAAATGTATTTTGTATATACTGTATACACAGGGCGATTCACTTGAAAGAGTCCCCAAATATTCGGTTGTAAACGAATTGGTGACCCAATAGGGTTGCACCATGAAGACGCGCTGCTCAATACTGTACACCACCAATCTGATGAGACGTCGAGTGACTGAGTGAAGGGGTACGAGTGGTCTGCACCCAAAAGCTGCAAACGGAGGTTAAACATCACAATGGCCGTCTGACACCTACCTTATTGCTCTGATGCAGGAGCATCCCAGCTTGTTCGAAGCTCCATATACTGAAGAGCACATTGCACATTGTTTCATTTAGATTGCTTCATCCTAGTGAGAGTTATTACAGAATATTCTGGCCTCTTTTGAGTGAATCTCCTTGTATAATACATATGATAAATGTTATATTGTCCATTGCCCTTGTTTTACATTTTCATTACTTTTAGAATTGATTTTCAGGTTGTTTCTTGTTCTACAGGTACATGTTGAATGGCTGTACCTAATAAAACACAACATAACATTCTCAGACCCTCTTAATCCAATTCAGCCTATCCCTGCTGCAGTGATATTTATAGGTTTTATCCTGATACTGTGTTAACTTGATATTGTTGATTTATTTATATCTGTTGTTAATTACTTATCGTTTATTCTGTTACATTTATTGACCAGTGTAAGCTACACTGTTACTTATTGGTCAGGTATTTTCTTTTTGCACTGAACATGCAAACGGATGAGCTTTGGGGTCGGTAGGTCTAACTCTACATGAAGGTTATAGAGAACTATGTATAAGAGAAAAACAGGCAGTTAGAATGCCTAACAATACATTCTTAGGACTATGACATAGAAACTAGGTTTCACTGATTTTCATTTTTAACCCATTTAAAAAGAAAGAAAATATTTGTAAAGTTAGCAATTCGTTAAGTTTAAATCCTACAAAGCTCATTTTAAATTCACATCAGTTTTTTTTTTTTTTAATTAAAACAGAATATAAGTTTTCTGTAGCTACCTGTATTATAGAGGATTTATCTGTATAAGATAGCTTGTCAATCAGCTTAAATTCTGGTGTAACAACAGAATGATCTCAGTCAGTTAGTTAGAAACTTATTGATGCAACTCCCATTTGCAATGAAATGATACAAATAATATAAACATATGTTCTAGGATTTTCGTACCCATGGATTAATTTTCTGGCATAGTTTTTTTTAATTCAGATTCTTTATTTTGTTGTTCACAATTGCCCCTTGTCTTTCTCGGGGCTATTTTGTTGTACTTCCATGCATCAATATGTCAAGGTTAGCATGTCACCTTTTGTCATGTGAATCATACCTGTTGACGTAATCAGTTTGACCACTTAAAAGTCAAATCCAGCAGTCTTGCATTTATGTGAAATGTATTCTTTCTAATTTTTCCAGTGTTTGATTTGAGTATTTTTTGGGATTGATTTTGGTTTTGAACTTAGGACTTCTAGTTTTGCCATTTCTCTCTTTTATCCCCAGTTTTGACTATATGCTTTATTTTCATCCTATCTCCTGGTCCTTTCACATACATTTTTCTGACCTGTCGCTGAAGTCTTAACACATAATACAGTACTATTAGATTAAATTAGATTGATGGCAAATGGAAAGGTATAAAGGCATACAGTTTTATGACTGTATATCACAGAGCAATTGTGTACTGATGTCATGATTTTACAGCAACTTAAAGAAATGTAACCAAGATATGCAAGTCTTAAACTGAATCATCATTAGTAAGAAGATATTTTACCCTTTTTTGCACATGTATTTTCAAATTTTTGTTCATTTTTGTGTGAACTGTTTTTGATTTGAATTTCACTAAATCTTTTGAAACAGGGACATAAACTGGGGAAATTTTTGTGTACATATTATAGTTAATATTTGAACTTTCCAAAAGCTGCAATTGGGAACTATTTTGGAAACTCTCAACAAATGAGGCTACAAGTAGAAAACTTACAGCTGCAAAGAAATAAATCTTAAGCAGCTGTTCTCAGAAACCATAAACCATCTCACATTGCAATATTGCAAGAATAGCAATCTTCTTTTTTCCCAAAGAATAAGAGATAAAGGTACGTTTCTACAAGATAAAATTACAAGTAAGGAACTAATTGAAGAAAATCCAAAACTGACGACTTTATCAGGGAAAAATAAGGGATGGCAATGTCAAAGCTTGGGAATACCTATGGGACAGCTTGTGCATCTTTGTTGATGATGAAACAGTATTATAGTAGAAAAATAATTTCAAATAATAATGTTTTCAAACTAATCTAAAACGCACTGTTCTGTAACCAAAAAGTCAGTGTCCTGATTCAAATGCAGTTGCTTTATCTTGTTGAAAATATTCTTTAAGTTAGAAAGCTGTATAAACTGCAACTGAAAATGACTGCAGCAAAGCCATGGCAAGTCATCTCTGAAGACCAAACCAAGATTTTAGGGATGTCATGGGCTTCAGGAATAATAAATAAACTATTAAATTTTATAGTTTTTAAGTATATCTGATGTTAATTTGTTCCCAAGGCAGTGATGGCGAACCTTTTAGAGGCTGAGTGCCCAAACTGCAATCCAAAACCCAGTTATTTATCACAAAGTGCCAACATGGCAATTTAACCTGAATACTGAGGTTTTAGTTTAGAAAAAACAACTCCTACATTAACATCTTTTGTCTTAAAAGAAAAACACAATAACAGAGCTTTCAATGATACAAACAACTTTTCATTGAAAGGTAAAAGTTTGCATTTGGCATGCTTTTGAACAATTAATGTGATTTTTTGCTGTTGTATGCATGCTGATAATTTGTCTAACCTTGGCTCATACTTTGTAAGTTTGAGAGCAACACATGCAGCACTCAGGTCATCTGTTATTCTGTTACTGGTGTCAGATTTGATACAGTATAATTCAAAGCTGAAAACAGATGCTCACAAGCATAAGATGATCCAAACAAAGTAAGGAAAGCAATCCCAAGTGTTTTCATTTGTATAAAATTATTTGGCAGAGAATTCCACACTTTAAGGATTTCATTTTTAGAACTAACTGCACTGTCCTTTGTCATCCCTGCTATCTTCTCAAGTGTTTCACGCAGGTCTCCCCCATTAACCTTCTCGTTCTCTCTGTCATTTTTTCCCTTTTCTATCCGCCTCGCGCTTCTATTATATATTATGGGGACGTGGATTAGGTGTGGTGATTAGCAGCTCCCGGCAACAATTACAGATGCGGACAACTCCTCACCTGTCCAATTAAGAGGGGACCTCCCGCATCATGAAACTCCCGGGAAATGCCGCACTACCACGCCCCCCTCTAAGCCGCAAGTGTGGCAATTATCTATTAAAACTGGCCTTTTCAATTTTGAGCTGTGGACCCTCTATACCACATACCCTTCAACCTAGCTCCTCTTCAACCCCCTCACGTGAATCCCCTTCGCAAGAGACTCAACAGGCTGCCATCCGCGCCGCACCCTTACGCTGTATGTAAGCACCCCAGACAGGAGAGGGAGGAAGTGCTCCCATTGGGCTGCTGGGCAGAGGGGTAGGTGATGTGAGAAATGTCCTTAGGCCTATGTCCCCCTGGCTTTCTAGTAACAAACTCTGTGCTGGGGAGACAGCACACGTGCCCACAGAGAGGGCTCCGAGTGCCCACTGTGGCACGCGTGCTATAGGTTCGCCACCACTGTTAAGGTTATGCTCATCTAAAGTGGAGAAAAGAACTCAGAAAGTGGTACTGTTCTAAAAGTTTAAAGCACTCATGTACAAATATCTGGAAATAAAGGTGTCATTTTCTACTTTTTCCTCACATTCCTGTTTTCATGGCATGGTCCACCATGTTGTATATAGTTTTTAATCTCTTTTTGTTGTTTGCTGTTAAGCCTGTGTTGTAATAGGCTAAAACAGTTAATGCCTCTCTCTTTTTTGTGGAATTGAGTTTATTTCTTGTTTTTGTGCTTTAATGTACTAAGTGATTTTGGACTAAATCATTGCAGTGTAAACATCTGCCTGCTAGCAATGTTCCAATGTACCTGGCAAGTGGTAACATAAAGACTATTTGCACATCTTGCATCTGGTCAATGTCTGGCAGTGACCAGACAAGCGAATGTTTTCCTCTGTGTATTCATCTGGTCTAAGCAGCAACTATGCTTTGCAAGGAAAAGAAGACCACATTACATATACTGTATATTTGAAAATGAAAGGAGATCTAGGGATTTTTTTTTTTATCTTATTAAGCACAGCACCTTTATTGGTACTGGGATTCTAACAATATTCAACTCATTTTATGTTTTTAACTAAAGTACTACACCCTGATGAATTTAAGTAAGCTCAATAAATATTTTATTGTAAACTCAGGATGTCAATGGTATTCATGAATCTGCCTTCAATATAAGTGTTGTAACAAACAAGTAGCCACCATTTTCTAAACCGTATTTATATATATTTGAACTAATACATATTTCTACTATGAACTATTCAATTCTGAATTATTGGTTCAGATGACAGTCCTACTGTATACTTTATGTAGCACATAATTTATATATTACATTGTAGATGTTTTCGGAAGGTAAAATTAAATAAAGCTTGATGTAGATAAACTAAAAATATAAAGCATTAAAAAGTCTTAATTTATGAATAGGTTTAAATATTTTGGTATATTGTCTGTCAAAAAAGTGACAATTTTGTGCTTATGCTGAGTTGCTATGCATTTTTATAAGAAATTTTCATTTCAATTACAAAGCCATCCATTTGCATAATTTTTCTTCTCATCTTTGAATAATGGCTTCCTACAGTTATTTGTTTTAGCACCATCCAAATGTGATAAACCATTAGCTGATAAAACGTCTGTGAGAAGACTGAACATAAGACCAACTAGAAAATGTAGATGCTTTTGAACACAGGAAAAATACATTATAAATATTGCTGGTGATTGTGAAGACCACTGTAGAGCAGCTCTGGTTGTGTCAGACTATGGTGGAAATTACTTCATATTAAAGTACAGAAATAAACACATGCAAAAGACACCAGGCATAAAAAAGAGTAAGCTGGACAGAATGAATGAAATGTTTTTCACATACTGCCATAAATTTTGCAAATCACAAGGTAAAGATTTCCAAGGAGGTTAAATCACTTCTTTTGGAAAATGACAACTAGAATTGTCTTAGATTGCTTAACTGAGATTCTTACTTAACATGCAATTCATACATGCTTCTCATATTAGCTTAGAACAGGGGTGCCCAATGCGTCAATCACGATCGACCAGTAGATTGCAAAGGTAGTGCAGGTAGATTGCGTGGCATTCCAAAAAAAATTTTTTTAAACATTAGTGTATCATATGTCCTCCCTATGGCACTTGCAACTTGATTGACATACAGGGCAGCCAGTCTGAGATCTCTTCTCTTCTAACACACTGGTCATCCCGCACGCACGATCAAACGCGCGATTTACTGCAAAACTCAGGCTATCTAAGTGATCTAGTTAGCCTTCCAATTTATATCGACTAAAGAAAGCATTTAAAAAAAAAATGTTGGTTATGGGCTGGATGTGGAATTGGAAGAGGATTTTTTTTCTCTCACAATGTCACAATCGAAGTGCGTTTGTCTAATCTGTCAATCTGTCATTGGTATTCCAAAGGAGGAAAATGTGGAAAGGCACTTTTGAACTGTTCATAAAAACTACGAAACTGACTTCCCTCCAAAAACTGATCTGAGAAAGAGAAAGGAGAGGGAACTAAAATCGCAGTTAATCAGACAGCCGTCATTTTTCACTCGGCTGAATTCAAAAGCTCCTTGACTGCATTATTCGGCTTTACTTATTTATGCAATACAGCCTTTTCCCACATGACAATTATTAAATCCAAATACTGTAGTGACCATAAATGTATTGAGTTGTTATTGTGCCATAAAGGTTATTCAGTTATACAAAGTACAACAACATACATTTTATGTATAAAGTATACTCCATGTGTATGTGTGTGTTAGTGTAGAAGGCTGGATTGTTTGTCAAGTAGCCAGGACAGGTTTAGTAATAAATAAGGCAAAAATTTTTGGCTACAAAACCAAAATACTACGGCAAACTTCATTTGATGAAAAAAGAAAGCAAAAGTCCAAAGCCAAACCAATGATTAAAGATCCTTAACAAACAAAACAACAAACATGAGGCACACATCAGGATTTAGATTTATCCCAAAGCTAGGATACTGATACCTTGGCACTGCTATCTTTGAAAGGCTACAATCAACAACTTCAAATGTGACACTCATGTGACCAGCAACAAGTGTTGCAACTTTAAACAATATGGAGGCACTCATGAAAGCAAAATAGCAGTGACAAGACATCACAAACACAATGTGAAAAATAATCAAATTCTTGAAAAACAAAATATCATGATTGCAAAGTGATAAAATAATCAAGAACATAAAAGTAACATACTTTCTTTACCAGCAAAAGCAACTCTGTACTAGATAATGGAGGAATATTTGGCAAATGAGGTATTTTTTTTTTTAACAAAGTCCTCGGTGTCATGTCTGACCTAAAGAGAAAGATTTTTAAAAAGGATTGGAAGAGATACGCATCATTCGTTAACCAGAATATAAATCTATCTATCAAAATATATAATCATAGTCAAAAATCAGGAAAAAAGATTTTTTTAAGCAAAAAAAAGTCAAAGAAAATATCCACACAGAGTTTATAGGTTTTATTGGAAGTAAAAAGAAAAATTTTAAATATTCACATCATTGTGGCACTGTCCTGAAGAACTGAGGGTAACAAATGACTTGAATACAAAACAAAGTAGCGGTGCACCTTGCTAATACAAAATAACATTAACTTATAACCAAAAAATAATGAACTTTTCAAAAAAACCTTAAGGTTAAAAAACAAACTGGAGAAATTGATTCCTTAGGTCATAAAATTCCTAAAAAGATGTCCAGAAGACAATGATCACTTTTGAAGAATACAATCTTAATACACAACTTGTAATGTAAGAAATGTTTTAGTAGCAATTCATATTTAGACTAAAGTTGTTCAGAAGATCCAAATACATTCTGTATGTTAATTTCCTAAAGGTCTTTTGATACCATGCATGTGCCATATATCGAACATGTTTATATTTCAAGGAAGGCAACCTTAAATATTGCTTGCACTGATACTACGTTGATAGTGATTTTAGAACCACTGAATGTTTGCTTAGTTTACAGCAATTTGTAGATAATGCTGCACAGGTAAGAGTATATAAGGTAAACATAATGTCATCGTGGGTTCAATGTTATGTCTCTTAGAGTCTTAAAGTGTGGATTGCCACCCACCCTCAATTAAAAAGTAATTTAGCTAAAGCCTGGCTTCCTTCTAATTTACAACAGTGAAGAAATCATTTGTTTCTGCTGGTGCAACTTTCTGTTACTTATAAGCAGTCCTTTAACTACATTCAGTTCCTTAAAGCATAAAATAAATGTCAAGAGGCATGCAGTCGAGCAAAGTATTCAGAGTTTGTATTGTTGATACAAACTTTGGCTTCACTATGAGACTACAATAATGTATGTGGATATATGAGTCCCAAGCTTATATAAATTGGCAAGTATGTATTTCAATTCAACTTTATACATTTTCTTTTCCACATCAAGAGACTTAAAATAATTCAAATGTAAATGAAATGTATATGGCTATCCCTCTGTATTCAAGTTTTTTTTTCTGAATATTCAATATGATGGTCCATGGTATTTTATACTACAAACTTAGTGTCTGGACCTTTTTTCACTGAAAGGTACATTTCATCCATCGTGTCTCAGATGGGTGCTGTGACTTCAAAAATAATTTTGGAGAGTGTTGAAAAGCCAGTGTCTCTCATATCCTGAATGTAGACTAAAAGAAATCCATTAATTATCTCATCAGCATCTTATTTATTAGATAAATGATGAATGAATGGTATTATATCATGAAGAATTATATTGCTGATGATTTTATAGGTGTTTAAGAGTGTTTCAGTAATATTTGGTGAAATTGGTTGTAGGTTTTCTGATGGGCTAGGTAATTTTAATAAAACTCTCATAGGTAAACTTTGCGAATTGCAGTATTTCCACTTTGGAAATAATTGTAAAGCTTCTAGAATTTTAGAATTAATATTTTAGAGTATATTTGTTTACAAGCCTGAAGTTATGTTATATCTAAGACTATTGATTTGAGGCATACATTATTTCATTGAAAAGTACATTTCAACTTCATACATTTGAATTTTATACTGTAATTGCAAAGAAAACCATCAGCTTGTCACGACTGACACCAGGCTACATGTGCACCTTTATTTTGACTTCAATGTGTGTGGCTAGATCAATTTCTTTGCACGTATGTTTGGCTCAGTCAAAATTTACTTCTGCTATGCTGTCACTTATAAACAGACTGAAATTCTGTAGAGGAAGATGTGTATCTGATACATCTGGAGATTCATTGAATGGCAGTTTTGAAAGCTCTCCAAACCTGTTGTTGCACCACCCATATTCAGAAGTGACATCATAGTCTACAGATGATCACCTCTGTGTCCTTTACTGTCACTAGAATTAAAATCGGTAATGCTGTATTGGACCATTCCGAAGAACTGTCACTATTACAACCTGACAAATCACTTTTTTTCTTCACTCAGTTTATGTTCTGATAGCCCGTATTCAGCTTTCCTACTGGCATAAACATGATTACAACACCCACCCTCATTTGAGAAGATGGCATGTATGAAGCCAACGAGTTATCTCAGGATTAATGGAAAAAGGATTAAAGAGAGGCTTGAGTGACCAGTTGGGCAGCAAGAATGTTTATTTGGAAAACAAAGATTTAATATTTTTATATATTTTTGTTTTTTTCTGGGCCAGCTGTAACCCAGGTTAGCACATGCATAAATCCGACTGTGGTTGTGGCCTTTATATAGTGTGGGGAGAGTTATTAGTGAATTTTATATGGTTATACCTTTGGGTATATCTCACAGTTAATGGTATTTTAGGACTGGAAATGTGATGAGTTATGCACATATCATCAAATAAGTGTTTCAACTTTGTAGTTACTTGGTGCTGTTTTGATTTCTCATTTATTTATCAATCTTTACATTAACTATTAATCTCATTAATTATTGCAATGAATTTTGTGATCTTTTCTAGCCATTTATTGCATCTAGCTTTATCTTTTCAGCATTATGTTCTTTGTATTAAGGTTATTTATATGTATTCAGTGTTGTACTGTGACATGTATATTTTAATAATTATTTTCAAGGACCACATTTTTGAGTATTGGATGTATTAATTGTCACAAACAGCTAACCCAAAAAATAAATAAATAAATAATTTTACTATCGGAAAACTTGCCACGTAATTGTCAGGGAATCAATGGAGTGACAGACAAAGGATGCAGCATAAACAATGGTCCAACGTTGGGTTTTAAGAGCTTACTTCACAATGTCTACCTGATTTTGTCGATCACAGTGTCTTCAGTTGTCTACAGTACATATAATATCCCATAAATAGGCATTATAGCAGGCAAACAAACAGAAGTGAAAAATAATAAAATGTGCTGAAAAAAATTAATTGATTTATAGATGGAAAAGGATTGCTTTAAAAAAGCAAATGAAAACAATAAATAATCTTAACTATGTTTCTAGGTCTCTTTTGACAGTCAAGCAGAATGCCTGTCAAGACAAATGTGAACATGTTGCCTGACTTGATCATGCCACCCATGCCCCAAAAGCCTGTATTGTCATGATGTAGCAGCCATCTTGCACAAATGAAACGATGTAAATTAGCCAGCCTAATACTGCAAAATTTTAAATAAAGATAAAAAATAACCAAAGTTAGAATAAAAAAACTTAAATGTGCTTAACATTTGTGTTTTTAACCTTACACTAATATCCTATAGTACAAGTAATGTAATAATTGTTAATTTTCTGTTGGTTGACACAAGGTTAAACTACATTGTTTTTGTGGAGATTTATGTTACGGAACCAGTCATAATCCTAATCAAATCAATTCTAGTAGTTTGATGAGTTAATTTACACAGTTATCCTCCTGGTTTATATTTAACTTTTTTGCTTTGAGTAAACCATTGTTTATCACCTAAAATATTAAGCAGGCACTTCCTAGAACTATTTCTAGATTTGAATTTATTTCAGTAAAGAAGTCAATGTGCAAAGCTAATGTACTGTATATCTTTGGGGAAAAATCATCTCCTGCTACTTGGGATAGACCGATTTGCCATTTTCTTCCTATGTCAGAGGAATAGTATAACTACATTATAAGGGGAAATACATACAAGTAGTAATTTATTGTGGTCAGTCTTGCTGATGAAAAGGACATACTGTGCTTACATATAAACTGACTTTCATTCCCTAGGCAAAAAATATGGTAATACTTAATTTGCATAGACATATCAACTTTTATATCTTTTGATTTAACACCAGAATTACCAAAGCCTACGAAAAAACTACGTAAATCCGGCCCACCTTAAATCCCTTTGCATGACATTGGGTGTAAATTTATGGTACTTGTAAAAGTTTGCTTTTTTTCATTTTTATTCTCTCAGTCACGATCATGCCCCCACCCCTATAACCCCCCCGATCTGACCCTGACTAACAGCGGCAGCATAAATTTACAGCTGATCTGACGCTGTTCGTTATGAAATAATACAGCATTAGTGCGATGATGTTTTCTGATTGGTACTATTCAGGTCATACAATGATTTTTTAAAAATGTCACATATATTTGTCTCTTTGTTTTTTTCTCCGTGCTGCATTGACATCATGCATCAGAAGGCGTAAGCTTATTCATTGCGAGCAGGACCACGCAGGTGGCCAGTTGCTTGTGCTATAAGAAGCTTGACCTGGCGGCGATCAATGCACATGTACTGTGCAAGGCATATACAGGGTCCACGGAGAAAAGAAGAGCGTTCATGGCTCACCTTGCAGAAGAACTTTGTCGTTGCTTCAAACTGAGTTAGCGTCAGGGGCCCCTTCAATGTAATAGAACCACAGCATAGAGAGAAGTGTGTACATTGCAACAGGTACACTTATTGTAAATGTAGAAAAGACTGTCCTTGGGTGTGTGGGAACTGTTAACATTTGAATCTGATGATTGCATATGGCACGGAACTGACCTCTCTGTACTATTCTTTCCTCTGCATGTCCTGGAGTACAAAAGAGCACCATGCAGCAAAATGTGGAGACTGGGCAAGATTGGGAAAAAAAAAAAACACGCAGTCACTGATTACAACCGCAAGATGGTATGCGAGTGAATATGAATAATGTGAATAATGTTGCATCCGTGCCACAATGTTTTCCGAAATGTAGTATATAGGTCATAAAATGAATAATTCCAAATATCATATATACCTATGTCTCTGTTTTTTGTCAGTGCGGCTTTGAATCATGGACCATAAGGTGCATACTAATTCAGAGTAAGCAGGATCACTCAATAAAACTGAATAAAAAGAAATCAAGTGACAATGAGATAGGAATAAGGCAGATTCGCCAGCGTTTGTGTGTATAAAAACTAACAGTGTCAGATCCCTGGGGGGGGCGGTAATATGTATTGTGATCGTGACTTTGAGAATAAAAGTGAAAAAAAAAAAAAAGCTAACATTTACAAGTACTATAAATTTACAGCGGCTGTTACAGACGCAAATCAAATGTATGTTTATTGTATAATATTAACAATAAGAGCAGCTTGCTACTCAAAACGGTAAATATAGGAGGCAGTGAGGATCGGACACCGGGGGACGCTTGATTACAAGTCAGCAATTCTTAACACTGCACCACGGAAACTATTGTATCATCCTTGAACCTTTTGTGAAAGTGTATATTTGATCTTTGGACTTCAGGCTTCACACATTATATAGTTTATGTCTACATTTTCTCATTTATTACTAAAATATGAAAAATGTTTCTGGTTTAATGATATGTTTACACAGATTATTGTAGAAACGGAACACACACGAAATGCATGTGTTCCAAATAATGATCTATTATTTCCCCTCTAAAACTCCAGCACTTCACTCCCAGATAATGAAGTCTGGAACTTGGAGAACTTTGTGCCCGTTCTGCGGCAGTGTGGGGATGGTGTAGCAGGTTGCTTGCTGCTTGTCTTGATAGGCACATTTGTAAGACAAAAGACACTGAAGGAGAGGTGCGAAGGGATTTAAGGTGGGCCGGATTTAGAAGTTTTTTCGTAGGCTTTGGTCATTCTAGTGTTAATAGGTCCTTTTGACGTCCAATTAATTATTGGCAAAAGTTTTTGGTTTGTTTTGAGTAGTATGATAGCATGTTAGATTGATTCTGCCCTCATATACTTTTTCATTTATGCTGCAGAATATAGATATTAATCTCATAATTCTGTTATACATTTACAGTGGAAACTAGGCACTGTTACTTCTCACTAAATGAAACTATTTGAAAACCAGCCAACAGTGCATTAAAGATCATTTTATTTTAAAACATAAGCAGGTCACAATATAAATAATAATTCATTCACAGAGCATGTGACCCATCCCATTTTAGATGCAGCAGTGAAAGCTTAGAGGTGCTGCCTTACTTTAACAGTGTTGTTTCAGCGTATTTAGTTTCTCAATAAACTTTGTGGATTAAGTAAAACAAGGTAAGTTTGCTTTTTTTTTGGTAAATATGTTAACATTGTGAAATATTGCAAGTTATTTATGCTCATGGTTAATTTATGTCATTGAAGTAGTACACTGCAGTTGTACATAAAGATAAACCAACTAATACTGCAAATGTGTAAGTAATACAAGAAAATAAAACGGTGAAATTTCAAAACTTCAAACACTGAATGTTTAAAAAAAAAAATAAAGCATTATTCATGGAATTGTTTAGTAATTTAGTTTCCTGTGATGTAGACCTACAATATAAACATGTAAAATGTACTGTATATGTAATATACTGTACTCTACAGTTTTAAATAGTATTTGTTTTAGTTGTCATGTGTCACAAGATAAAAGAAAAACACTATACAGGTATTATCAACATGTTTTAGGTAAATATTTTTCATTCACCAAGTATGACTCATTTTACTTAGAACTAATATAAAAATGTTGACACTGCCTCAAGCATGATTCTGTTTTTCAAATTATAAAATGTTTGAAATATATACAGATGGATCCTGTGCAATTTTGTTTTGTATTTTAGGGTGATTTATCATCAGTAATTACTTTGGTTAGGGGTCGAGCAGGTATTAATTGCAGAAACAAGAATTTGGTTTTTTTGCTATGTTATTAACTAAATCCTGGTGATTTGCATCATGTATATTTTAGGATCTATAATCTCTACTAATGTAATCTCAGCTTTCTGGAACGTCAATCATTTTGCCTAAGCACAAAAAAAAAAAAAAATAAAAAAAAAAATATCCCAGCAGTTGTTCAATTCTATAAGGACATGCTGCCTCCAATAATAAATTCAAAATTTAATTCTGATGTTTGGTCTTTGTTTTAACAGTGACAGGTATGCAGTGGATTGAAGCATTATGTAATGTGGTTGCCAACTACTGTAGTTTTAATTTTTTTTTTTTTATACGATTTTCCATCTTGATGTGCTTATGTACATATAGTCAGGGTTTTATGTATTGAACACAAAACCAAATTTAGATATTTTTCTGTCTCTGTCAATGGCAGAATTTGAACCTACAACCTCAGAGTTTGAAGTCTTAGGCCCCAAGCCTTAACCCCATACACCACAATCCCTGCTGGTAGCTGCAAAAAATGTGTAAAGTATGTCAGATAGATACATGTAATCAGTTCTCCAGAGAGTTCCTCTCTTCTCAAGTGCTTGGTCTACAGTGACAAAAAATTATTGTGGCAGATGGAGTAAGTAGTGAGGCAAAAACAGAAGGGGTAGAGCGATGGTTAGTCCTAGCTATACAGACATCACAGTGTCTTCAGATCACATTCTTTCATTTTCTTGGGCAAAAAGAAACTCTGTTAGTGGCAGTGTCACATCCATATCCTTCCCTGTAATGTTATAGACAACCTGCTCCCTGTGAGACATACTGTATTCCAAGCTTGCATGCTCTACATACCATAAACTAGGGTGAGCAGTGTAATAAAAAAATGAATCTTGTGTGAGATACAATTCTAGAATTATAAAAACATTTCAGTTTTATATAGATATACAGTATGTTTACTGTTTGTTGTTATTGCCTTTGAAAATGCAACAATATATACTTAATTGTTTTAAATTACTTAAAAATATTTAAATATTCAATTTATCTCTTTTAGTTTTTCTAAATTTTACTGCTCTGCTATGTTTGGAATTAATTAAGTTATTTCAGTGCTTTCCTTAATAATATTGTATGTTCTTCACTTGTACATAAAGCAGAAATAATCTATGATGGTAGTTAATAATCTACAGTACTGCAAGCCAGTACTGTGTATGCAGGCTCCAGCAAATCTGTGTTCAGTTTCCTTTTGCTTGGTTAGATAAATAATACACCTCCTCAATTTGCAAACTCAGCTAGCGATTACAGTAACATTAATAATAATAAATTTTATTTATACAAGGCACTTTTCTAAGCACTCAAGGACACCAAACAAACAATAAATAAAAAAGCACATTTTAAACAAAATTAAAAACATCAGATAATACAGAAAATATAAAAATGAAAATGAAACAAAGCCACTGTAATCATAAAGAAAAAGCCATTTTAAACTGATGGGTTTTAAGTTTACATTTGAAAGTTGAAAATAATTTTATTTTTTTATTTTTTTTAATTTTTATTTCTAAGCTCAGTAGGTAGTGAGTTACAGAGCTTGGGAGCAGAATGGCTGAATGCTCTTCTCCCAATGGTGGTTAGATGGGCGAGAAGGACAGTCAGATGGATGAAGGAAGAGGGTGTAAAGTTACAGGAGGGAATGGCAACAGATATGGAGGGGCGAGATTATGAATGGCCTTAAATGTTAACAGCAGAATTTTAAAATCAATTTGAAACTTAATCTGGAGCCATTGAAGCTACTGTAAGACTGTAGTAATATGGTGAATAGATGGGGTTTGAGTATTGATGCGAGCTGCAGAATTCTGGAATAGCTGAAGCTTATGGAGAGATTTATTAGAGAGACCAAAGAAGAGCGAATTGCAATAGTCCAGACAAGAAGTAACAAGACTGTGAACAAGAATGGCAGTGGTATGGGGAGTGAGGGAGGGGCAGATGCGACTAATATTACGTAGGTGGAAGTAAGCAGACCGTGTGATGTTATTAATGTGAGATTGGAAAGACAGAGTACCTGTTGTGAAGAGGAAACAAAGGAGGTATCAATAGCAAGTGAAAGATTATCGGCTTTGGATAATGAGGATTTTGAACCAATGAGGAGAACCTAAGTTTTGTCACTCTTTAATTTAAGAAAATTTGAAGAAAATCATAATTTAATTTCAGCAATGCAGTCAATAAGCGGAGATGGAGGAAAAGAAGAGGTGGGTTTACTAACAAGGTAGAGCTGGGTATTATCAGCATAACAGTAAAAATTAATGTTATATTTACGAAAGATATTGCCAAGGGGTAGAAGGTAAATAATAAAAACAGGAGGCCCTGGGGCACACCTGACGTAACAGTGGTGGGTTGGGATGTGAAAGTTTTAAGCTGAATAAACTGAATGTGGCCTGAGAGGTAGGATCTGAACCAATCTAGTGGAGTGTGGGTAATGCCAATCAAAGATAATCTATTGAGAAGAGTGGTATGACAAATAATATCAAAGGCTGCACTCAGATCAAGGAGGATGAGAATAGTAATTAAACCAGAGTCAGCAGCCATAAGAAGGTCGTTGGTAATTTTAAGAAGTGCCGTTTCTGTACTGTGGAGAGGATGAAGACCAGACTGGAACTCTTCATATAGATTATTATGGGATACGTGGGAGTGAAGCTGGATAGCTACTATTTTTTCAAGAATTTTGGAGATGAAGGGCAGATTAGAAACAGGGCGAAAATTATTGAAGTTACAGTCGGACCTCGCTAAATTGAACTCAAAGGGACCCGAAAAAAAAATTTGACTTACGGAGTTTACGAGTAAGGGAAAACGGCGTAATAGGCGCGGGTTAATCAAGGACATTATTTTTCCGGCTTAATTATTATACAGTATAACCGTTTATTATAATGTCGTTTTATACGTATACATGTAGGCTACATACCGGTACATCAGCGCTTCCCGATTGGGGGTGCCAGAATCCATCGAGGAAAAAAAATGAAAAACATTATTTGTACAAAATCTTAATTTATTTATCCATTCCTAAATAATTAAATGGGCAGGCTATTTCATATCAGTGCAATACGCTGCTTGTTGAAACAGATGACTTCTGCTCTTACGCGCACTTAGTGCTGCATGGGTATTATGAACTATCATATGAACTCATATTTTTTCATACTTCATCTCAAACCAAGGGGGTGCAAAATTGGCCTCGCCCGTCACAGGGGGTGCGAGGGTAAAATGAATCGGGAAGCGCTGTGGTACATGCGTCTACAGTATGTACTATCGAACAGTGCAATGAAACAGGTTACCTTTAGAGAAAAAAGACTGTTAACTTTGTTTGGCGTCAATGTGCCGATGCATCTCGCTTGACAATCTCCTCAATCTCGTCAACGGACCGAAACACATTTTCCTCAAGATCCGGTGCATTGAAGACGTCATCAGGACAGTAATCTTGAACAATTTCTGGCAGTTTCTGTATCCAATGACTGCAATCTTCTTCTGGCACTTGCGCACTTTCGCCACATAGCCTATTAAACACAATTCCGTGTCTTTTCTTAAATTTGTCCAGCCAACCATTGCTGGCTTTAAATTCTGAATGGCCCAACTGTTTGGTAAATTCTTCTGCTTTTGCTTACAAAAGCTTCCCGTCAATAGGAACGTTTCTATCCCTCGCTTGCACAAACCACTTCAAAACACATTGTTCAATGATGGGATACTCGCATTCCCTCAACCTCTTCTGATGGCCACATGACTTCTCACTGTACAGTTTCAAAATCTTTTTTTTTTTTTTTCAGAAAAGTGGAGAACGTACTTGTGGGAATGCTGAATTGCTTTGCAATTTCCACTTTCTTCTTGTCGACCTTTTGGACGGCTCTGATGACAGTAACTTTTTCCGCGATTGACAACGTTTTAAGCTTACGCTTACCAGTTGCCATTTTCGGGGCGCGTACCATACGGGAGACTATGGAGAAGCACACAGACACGAACACTATTCAATGCTCCTCCCGACAAGAGACTGACAAAGGTGAAAGGAAAATGGGTTAAAAATGTCTTTCTTGAGACAATTTGGAAATTCCAGACGCCATCCGGTTGGTTATGACTCATGGAGCACCGAAGGGACGCGGATTATTCCAGCCACTCCCTTTAGTTTTCAGACATTTTTGGTCTCAAAGTAGACGTCCTACCCTCAGAGAGTCACTTAATCCCTTGTGGAATGCATTAAGATAAGACTTTGCGTCCCTTTTCTTGGTTTTCTGGACCACGTGTTCTGAAATGTAGCCTCGGAATAATAACCCAATGGCCATAAAAAAATTCGACTAACGGAGGTTGGGAGCTGAAAAGTTTTCGAGTTGAGGAGATCTAAATACATTGGTCTTATGGGAATTCGGCCGGGGACTAACAAGCAATTCGACATTGGGAGGTTTTTGACTTAGGGAAGGTCGACTTAGCGAGGTCCGACTGTACTGTAGTAGGATCGGCACCAGGTTTTTTCAGTATTGGGGTTATTGTAACAGTTTTAAAACATGAAGGAACAGTACCAGTAATGAGAGAAGAGTGAATGATAGCAGAAATAACCAAAACTGTGAGAAGGGGATCCAGCTGGCAAGTAGATGGCTTCAATTTGCGGATGAGATCTGAGATTTCTGAGAAGGTGGGAAGCTGGAAAGAGGAAAATGAGTGAATAGATGAGTGTAGTTCAGAGGAAATACAGAGAGAATCTGGACTGAGGTGCTGATGTATCCTCTGGCTTTTCTCATTAAAAAAGGACTTAAGAGAGATACAAAAGTCAGTCGAGTAAAGGTAAGACGGTAGAGAGTCTGGAGGTTGTGTAACATTATTAAGTAATGAAAACAAAGACTTGGTGTTACCTTTATTACAAGAAATTAACTGAGTGTAATAGTTGAATTTGGGTTGAGCTATACAGTCCTTATAATAAAGTACATGATTTTTATGCATCTCTTTGTGGACAAAGAGTCCAGTTTTTTTTTGAAGCCATTCAAGTTGCCTGCCCTTGGCTTTCAGAAGCCGAAGTTCAGGTGTAAACCATGGTGCAGAAAAAGAAAAGGAAACGGATCTGGTTTTTAGTGAAGCGAGAGAATTAAGAATACCATTGAGTCCAGTGTTATAATATAAGGCCAATTCTTCAAGAGTGGTTAAGTTATAAAAGTCCATGTGGGAATCTATTATAGAAGAAAGAAAATCCAAGTTAATATTCTTAATATTACGGAAAGATATGAGACGGGAAAGCTTAGTAATAGAAAAAGTAAGTTTAGCATTAAATGAAAGGAGAAAATTATCAGTTATAGTGAGTTCATCTGCTGTTAGATTGAGAGGGACAATACCAAAGCAGCAGATCATGTCCAAGATATGTCCTTTACAATGGGTGGGAACATCAGTATACTGCTAGTATCCAAAACTCTCAAGGCAAGATAAAAAGTCTCTAGTGAGAGGGATATTGTTATTGTCCATATGTACTGTATATTAAAATCCCCTAACAGAATTATGTTTGAAGTAATTGTAGATAAATGAGTAAGAAAGGTAAAAAGATTGTTCAAAAAATCATTGTTTGATTTAGGGGTACGGTAGACAGTTGCAATGATAGTAGGAATAGGCCCAGACAATTGACACACAGTGGATTCAAAAGAGCTAACAGCAGGAGCAGATAACGGCAGGACATTCCACTTCTCGCGATAAATTATCAAGATACCTCTTCTCCAGGGTTGAAAAATGTAAACAACCCCGGGGGGTTGGGGGATTGGTGGATTCATTAGGTTGATAAAAGTCTTGAGGTTGTTGCCATGTCTCGGTTAAACAGAAAAAGTCAAACTTCCAGTCAATGAGGAGATCCTGGATGAGATGCCCCTTGCTCGGGAGTGGGCGGATGTTCAGTAGACCAACATTGACAATGGTGCTGTTGCATTTAGCAATGGTGGTAGCCGACCAAGCTAGGTTGGCAAACACACTGTGGTCAGCAGTCCTATCTGTGTTACGTGGAGAGTGCCGAGAGTTAGACCAGAAGGAGTTAATTCCTTTCGAGGTGTCCATTTGGAATCTCTGGCATGACCCATGATGGATGTATCTGCGAAGAGGGAGAAATTTGACATCCGGGTCGAAATGCAGCACAGACAGCAGAGGCGCAGACTAGTTAAGATGCACTTGAAGAAGCCAAGCAGCTGAGTACTGGAGCAGGCCCGTTGCAGGTTGGAAAGCGAGCAACAGGAAAGACCAAACAAACATAAACCAGGTGAATATCCTACCAGTCCACATTGCAGGTGAGGCCACAAATAGCTCAGGTATCCAGAGAACAAACCAGGTAAGTTTTGAAATGGGGTTAGGCTGAAGCTAGTGCATACATAGCCGTACACAGTCACGCAGAGATATCAGCAATAACGGCAATATCGCCAGCTAAATCACCAGTCGCCATTACATGCGTTTAAAATAACAAGACATTTGAATCTATTAATAAGCTCTGCTTAAATGCTTCCAGAAAACATGCAAAATATTTCTGGGAGCAAAACCGTATGTTTTGGTGTGTCCCATGACCTTCTTAGCTATTTGGCTGGACAGACTTCACTGGTGTATATATTGTGACAGATAGAGGGCACTATCGTCCTCTTGAACCCTCGGACTATACGCTAGACACCAGGTAAAAGTCCAATAATCTGACTTTTTATTAATACACAGTGCACAAAGCACCCTCCTCTCCACAATACACATGCAAATAATTCTTCAATACAATAATCAATAAACACTCCACCACTCCCAGACGCGTTTCCACCCTTCCACCCAGCTCAGCTCAATGTCTGGGATCTCCCACAGTCCTTTTATAGTCCCCGACCCGGAAGTGTTTCTCATCCTTCAGTCCATGTGACTCCTTATCACTTCCGGGTCAGATAAAAAGTCCTCTTCTTCAACCTGGAAGTACGTCACTTCCGCTGTCGCTTTGCCAATGACGTATTTCCGGGTTATAGGGCACAAACGTGTCTCTGGGCCTCCCTGCAGCGTCCTTTGTTGGCCCCTGTGGTATCCAGCAGGGCTGTAAAGGAAAACTCCATTGTCCATGATTCCCTGCTGTTATCTGGGTCACCTCCATGCTGCAGGGAGAGCTCCATCTGGAGGTCTGGGGGTATTGGCCGGGATGACAAGCCAGCCATAGACCACAACATGTATAAACTACATAGAAATAGAAACACTATTTTCTTTATTAAAGATACTGATAAAAAGTAAGCTAAGTAAGTAAGAAATGTAAGCATAAGTAAACATTGTTATATTTATAATAATATTGTATTTGATATATATTTGGAGTTCTCCTACCCTGATGCTATTTTAATACAGGTAGAATTTTGTGGCATGGTGATGCAAGTGTTTTTTTTTTTTTTTCTCTTCATAATTTAGTTTTTTTGCACTTCTTAAACACATCCATGTTCCATTAATTTGCCTTTATTGTGCTGGTATGTGTTGTGAGAGTGCCATTTAATAAAATGCATTTAGTCCACAGTTTAGTTTTTTTTGGGGGGGGGGGGGTTAGAGAGAGGTGTAAGGGGCGCATCTGACTTTGTCAGTCAGTCATTCTTCAACCCGCCATACCCTAACACAAGGTCACGGGGGTCTGCTGGAGCCAATCCCAGCCAACACAGGGCACAAGGCAGGAACAAACCCCGGGCAGGGCGCCACCCCACCGCAGGGTGCACACATACACACACGCACACACACCCACACACCAAGCACACACCAGGGACAATTTAGGATCGCCATTGCACCTAACCTGCATGTCTTTGGACTGTGGGAGGAAACCGGAGCACCCAGAGGAAACCCACACAGACACGGGGAGAACAAGCAAACCCCACGCAGGGAGGACCTGGGAAGCGAA
Source organism: Polypterus bichir lapradei (assembly GCA_026402145.1). Classification (NCBI taxonomy): domain Eukaryota; kingdom Metazoa; phylum Chordata; class Cladistia; order Polypteriformes; family Polypteridae; genus Polypterus; species Polypterus bichir. The sequence goes on along the minus strand of JANRMT010062825.1, from coordinate 71,208 downwards.
CCCAGGTCTCTTTACTGTGAGACAGCATCGCTACCACTGCGCCACCGTGCTGCCCTCTGACTTTCTGTAAATTTCTAATTATAATTTAAAATAATATCTAAATAAAATTCCTAATTGTATCCACAAATTTATGAAATTAATGCAGCTCAATAATGTAACTTCTGGATATTATCAGCATTTCAGAAATGATAAAGGTATAAACAGTTTTCACTTTGTCATCTCCCTCTGCAGTAACATTGTGATTTTTTTTTTTTTTTTTTAGCCAGATTGCTCTGAAACATACCCGTTCAGACACAGAACCATAGACTCAATAGGTGCTTTGACTAATTGTATCATTTGTTGGACTGCTTATTTTAAATAGCTTTTGAATAAAATGATAAAAATAGTAGCTGCCACATCCTGTTGCAAGCTGTCTATCACAGTGCATTAGACTCTTAACTGTGATTCTGTGGAGTCAGCATTGCTGTGTAGAAGCTGGAACCTTTCTTCTAGACAAAGCCATCTGCAGAGGATCACTGTTTGTAGTACTAGTGACTACTGTTCTGATGATGTGTTGCCTGTACTCATTTTTGTATGACACTGGAAAATTACTCAGTGTTTATTATATGGCATTCCAATATTTTGTATTCAACATATTGATTTCTAAACTACAGGATTAAATATAACCCAAAGAACATTTGAGTATGTTTGTATTAAGTGCCTTTCTATTTTCATCTCTAATTCATTAGACACATCAAAAAACATTTCATAACCAAAGGCACACTGACCCAGATATGACAAACTTGATGTAACAGCAAAGTAACCATACATGCACAGTCCCTTCGTTTTCCTAAAGTGTTTAATCTGTATAAGGGGGCACTGTTTTAAATTAATTACCTTAGATACCTGATGTTTTCTGCAAATACTTACTGCATAATACACTCAATGATAAAATGAGGACTATGGATGTTAGATTGTGCTTCTTTCCTTTACCACTCCCTCTTACTATGTGTGTATGTACAGTAAGTGTTATTGGATTTAGTCACTGGTTTCTTTACAACATTAAACTATTAGGCTGCAATCCCAAAGCTGGACTGTTCAATTCCCAGCAGTTATTTGTGGTTCACTCCTGTACATACCATTTAAGAAAAACAGTGTTCATAATTCATAAATAGCTGTTAAAAATAATAAAAAAAATTCTCTATTTGCAGTAAAAAATAACCAATTATATTTTCTTTTGGAATTTTTAATTTTTGATATGTTTCTTTAAATGCATCTGGCCTGTCACTATTAAACATCTGTTTGTCTGTGCTTGTAATCTTCCTGGAACAAGCAGTCAATTTTGATGATTCTTTTTGTGATTGATAGTGGATCAAGAGCGCAAACTACAGTAATGAAGCAATCCTTCCTGCATTGGCCTGTCATAGCAATCAGACACATTGAGACCTAACTCTGAGTCATCTGTTTGGTAAACTGTGACTAACAGATTCATGCAGCAGGTGCTTGCTTAAGAGTTTCAGTTTTATGGGCCTGAGACTGTCATTTTTTGTCTTTTTCCTAGGCATACATTTGACAATATTAAACTGATCAGTATGAAATAAAATGCAATATGGAATATACGGTTGATGTGCATCATGCCAATCGGTTAAGCCTTAGGAATGCTGTACATAAGACTAGTCACTTGTTGTTTGATCAGCACATCTAAACATGTATTAAAACAAAAGTAAAAGTAAATTATATAACAATTGCTTTAAGGTTATTTTGCTAAGGTTAGAATTGCAGTTTTTTAAGTAGTTATTCCTATTTGGTGTATGTTAACTTTATTTCCATAACAATTATCATATTTAATGATGCTCATATTATAACAAATTAGTACAAATATTCAACATAAGTAACAGTGAATTACTTTAACAAATACATTAAAATTATCTCCAACAAATAGATTCCAGTATTATTTCTGTCATCAGTACACAATTTGATAAAAAAACACAAAACACAGTACCTGGAAGATTGGATATTGCTTGCTAATGTAAATCTTAACTCAGTTTGAAGCACATTACTTTCTTAGAGAAATGTGGTACCCTGTATTGATTTTGTGCTTGTCACATCAGCTGTGGAGCTATTGCAGGAAAGTGCTGAAATAAAAATTGTCTTTGAGTTTACTGAATGTTTCATTTTTCCTTGTCTTTCTGTCTTAATGTCCTTTATTTCCTTGTATTAGAATAATGCTACTATTCCTCTTGAGTGTCATATACAGTGGGGTGACTAAAGAAGAATGGTATCAGGAAAGACATCCAGCCTTAAAGGTTTCTGCTCCAGTATCCGCTTTATAAGAGCATGGACATGGTGCAGTCCATAGTACCCTGTGGGAATCCCCATTTGCCTACATCAATCAAGAACCTGGGTGACCCCTTCCAATCCGCAGGCAATAAAAAACTAATTTTTGATGGGATGGGAGATGAAGGAAAGTGTTGTGCCATAAATGTTTTGGTTTATGATAGAAAAATTGAGGCAAGTGGTGAAAGTCGTAAAGACCAGGGGTCTCATGTATAACGCCTTGCATAGAATTAACATTAAAACATGGTTTAAGAACAAATCTAGAAATGTGCATACACACAAAAAAATTCAAATCTCCGATTCTTTAAATCTTTTAAGGAACATTGAAAAATCTTCATTATACATGTTTAATTTTTCCATCCATCCAGAGTCGAACCAGTCCCAGCGTGCATCGAGCGCAAGGCAGGAACAATCCCATTATGGTGCACCAGCTCATCAGTGGGTAAATATGAGCATACACATGCACTAGCAGTGTCAATTTAGTATCACCATATCCCCTAACCTGCATGCCTTTGGAAGGAAACCAAAGCAGGCGGAGGAAACCCACCAAGAAAAAGTACAAACTTTAGGCATGTACTTGACCCCCTTACTGTGAGGCAAGTTGTTAAGTTAGCAATTTATCTGTAAAATGTAATTTGCATACTTGAATGCATTTCATCATGAAAATATCACGTGTACATCCTAGTATTATAACAGCACACAGCTCCAAAAGGATAGCTCTTGGTAATCTAAATCAACTTAGAAGCCAGTCATCATCATGGGACAAGAAGTCAGTATAATCTGTAAATCTGCGTTCTCTTCTAATTCTTCCATTTGCAATGTTTTCCAACAATGCTAAAGCAGCCGTGGAAGTTGGAATAGTTTGGCCATTCTGTGCAACATATTGTTACATATTGATTACAATCAAGTGCCTTGCCTAAACAATATGCAATTAATTTCATTGTATCTGATAAAGCCCGCGTCAGAGATGCAAATATGAAGCAGAAAGGAAAACTGCAGAGAAACAGTAGCACTACTTGCTACAGGATGCAGGGTGGCGCTTATTTGCAAAACCAAGCAGAAACATGCAGACACATGGCCTAAGGCTGCCGTGAAAATGTGTGTAGCTTTATGCAAAGTTTAGTTTTTATACATCTCAATGTGAGCTTGGAAACAGATGTATGCAACATTTTTGTGCATACACACCATTTTATACTTGAGGCCCCAGGAGAGCAGATGTGTTCTTTGTACTGGAAATAAGATGGAAAAGTGCAAAAATGCTTAGTGGCAGTAATGGAGGGTATATACAGTATTTATCTGGAAGGCTAGCAGTTCTAACAGTGCTGGAGTTGATGTTCTTTTGTGAGTAAGATGGGCAGACAAAATGATGGAGATGCTGATGAGGGTTAGTGAGATTGTTAAGATAAATTTTGTTACTTGAATAATGATTGCAGTCTTGTCATACGCTCCATAGTTTGGAAGAAGTGGTGAAGAGAAACATAAGTTGTGGGACAGATTAACGTGGAGGTATTTGGAGTGCATTACAAGAAAGAGCTTGCGCTGGTTGGAAAACCTGAATGGGTGTTTTAGAACTAGTTCTCATGATTATGAGGTGTCCATAGAGGTTTATCTTCAGCACAAAGAATATGGAGGGTTAGAGAATTTTCTGGAACTTGGTGATACAATGGAATCAGTGTGCAAAAGCATGTTTAGGAAGGATGAAAAGATGCTGGAGACATTTAAATTTGGTAGTGCAAGTGACATGATTTGTTATTGAGTATAGGTGATTGGGATATGATAAAAACTATGAAGTTGAACTCTGGATAAGGGCATGTATCACAGCATCTTTTTGGTGTAGATTTTCTTTTTTAGAGGACATATGTACCAAGGTTTATGGTCTGTAAGGTGAAGGAGGAGAGTGTGCGAAGTAAATCTGCTAAGACATTAGTGACAAGTGAGTGAGGTTTCAGGAGCATCAGGTGCACCTGCGAAGTAATGAAGAATGTCTGATTAAAACAACAGGAGAAGTCTGCATTGGAGTAAAGGATCAAAGAGAAGCAAGAAGACATGGTGGTGAAATACTGTTGTAGAGAAGGTAGTTGAGGAAATAAAGAGTGGTAGAAAATTAAAAATGAATGAAGCAAAGTGAAATGCTAGAAAAGCACCTTCATGTGTGAGAATCCAAGAGACAGGAGATTGCAGGTGATTTGCAAAATGAGAAGGGAAAGAGGAATGTGTCTAGGGTTATGAAGCAGATGACAAAAGAATGATAGGATTTACTAGGTGCAGTAAGTAAAAAGAGGAGATGCTGATGAGGAGAACAAATTTGACAATGTTGTTTACTGTAAGAAAACAGATGGACCGAGCTATAGTTTTTCAAAAAAGAAATCACAAAGCCTCCAAAAACATGAAAATAGATAAAGCAGTGGACAAACTGGAGTGATGCTTGAAATGTTAAAGGCAGCAGAAGATTCTGGACTTGAATGGTTCACAGGTCTGTGCAACTTAATTGATTATATGTCAAGGGAGAACTCCTGAAGACTAAAAAAGAAGTGTGGCACTAAGGATAGTGTGATCCAATGTAATATGGTCACATCAAGCAGTTAAAATTTTAGAGCAGGTAATGAAGGTGGTTGAAAGGAATATAGGATCAGGTGAAAGTGAATGAAATACATTTTGGCTTCATGTGTGGGAAGGGAAAAAAAGGTACAAAATTTAGATCCCTTTTGAAAGGACGTTTTTGGTATTCATATATTTTAAAAGAAGAAGTCACCAGTTTTTATTCATTTTTGTTACTCGCATATATATCAGGTAACGTATATACTCGTGTATAAGTCGGGTCTTGAAACCCAAAAAATCAATCATAACATCAGACTCCGACTTATACACCCGTTCAAAAATACATTTTTTTACATCATCTTGCTTCCTCCAATTTTGCACCAGTTTCTCAGACTCATAAAATTCTGTTGCAGCAGCACAGTTACCAATTTCTTTTGCTAATTCAATGACTTTTAATTTAAAACCAGCTTCATATTTTCTTCTGATCGAACACTCCATCGTAGATAAGGGATGCTCTTACGATAAAGGTGTATGAGGGTGTGAGATACAAAAAACACAAAGCTGTGCAAACATTGCTTTTGTATTGCCGTGTGTTCACGTAGGCACAGTACATAGAAAAAAAAAGACCGCGTGCTTCCCGGTTACTCTCTCAGATGGGCGTTAGCATATCATAATCTCTTGGACCAATAGCATGAGTTTTCCGCATTCAACTTATATGACCGACATTATAACATACCAGAAATTATATAGTAAAATCAAGCTCTGACTTATCCGTGGGAGAACTTAAATGTAAGTATATATGGTATACTCTCAAAGAGCTAATATTGTGTTAAAGAATAAACACAGTTTATGGTGTCAGATACAGAACATTATGTTTAATCTGCTTTGAATATATAATTTGCTTTCTCTCTTCAGGATGACATCATTTACAAAAAATTGGGGTGCAGCCCGCCAAGCTGCATAAACCCATTAAACGATTGTTAAACATTTTATGGTAATGATGATAAAGATGATGATTTAACAGGTGCAGAACTCTTAAATGTTGTCTAATTGATTTACTCTAATACAGCAGGAAAACATACATTAAGTATGCTGGGCAATAATTTAATTTGAGTCATTAAATGAGCATGCAGAGGTCAGAAGGTTTCTTCAACTAACAAATATGAAATAATTATTGATCATTGTTTCATAGTGTAACTTTTGAAATGTTCATTGTTTATAGAGTATTCTTCCTTTGAGGAACATAATTAAGTTTATGTTTAGTGTGTTATGAGCCTGTAAAGTAGTTTGCTTTTGAATACAATTTTTACTTTGCAGAGCAAAGATTATGGGGCTGGAATGCTGAAACTGTATTTCTTTCATAACAGCCTCCAGCTGCGAAATAGACTAAGAGCTGACTTCAGTAAAATGTAATTAAGAGAATTTATTTTGTTTGACATTTTGGCACAAGTCTGTACCACTCCAGATGTAAATTATTATTGGGCTGTATTTGATATCTTGTATCTTGCTTTACTCTACTTTTTGCATTTCACATTGTTGTACCTCAATAGATATGTTTGATTTCATCATGAATCAAGTGACTCGTGTATAGAATGTAAATTTCTCATAAAGTCCTTTCTATAAAATTATTTGTTTTTGTGTTTATTTTTCTTTTCTTGCCTCACATATCTCTTAAAATAAAAGAAAAACGTTGTGCTTTTTTTTTTTAATAATCAAGAAGTATAATGTGGTAGTGCTTTATAAGAAAATGTAATATTTAAAGTTAATAGTATCTGCTGCAATGGTATTGATTACTTTGGTGCCTTAGGTTTTGCATTCTTTATTTTCTGCACCAACAGCACTCACCATTTATTTATTCAAGACTGCAGAGGAAACACAGAATTTAAATCTGGGCAAACGTTTAATTCTTATTTTATTGAACAGGAAGCATCTTTCATGGCTGAAAATGTATTTAGCCCCTCATGCAGTAGTCATGGATTACTACTTTAATCAATGATTATCAACATTCTGCAGAGATTTGTCCTGATGACAGCAGTATCTCCGATGTCACATTTCTTCGCTGTAATAAATGACTTACCACACTTTGTGGCATATTGGAAGATCAAAAAAATGCAGGCAGCTTCAGTGGCATCTTTGAGAGTATCATAGCTATTGCTAATTTTCGCTTCACAATGAGACTGTGATGAATCTGCCTGTTTGGAAATAGCTGATTGGATTTCCTTTGCCATGTTTGCGGGAGTTCTACAGTTTCTACTTAACACATTGCACTCAGGGACAGGTAATTGGAAAAAGGTTATGTACGGCAGTTTCATTTCCTTTTGAGAGTTTATACTTTATTTTGTTTTTGTGTGTGTGTTTTTTGTTTTTTTGTAAACTGGTTTAATTAATGATGATCAAATTGTAAATACAAACATAAACGTGCAAGTTACTTTAGTGGTTATTAAACTGGCTTCAGTAGCTGCATGAGGTTTTGTACTGTATAAATAAACTTGTGTTATGCTGAGATTAACATTTAGACAGTAGATGATATATAAATGGTGCTGTCATATCTGCTGCTTTCAGCTGCTGTCTTTGGAAGAAGACAGTTGGTCTGCCCCTCGCCGGAACAATGCTGCGGTTAGTAGACGTCTTAGTTCTCATATAAAAACTTTTTCATGCTGTAATTTTCATTAGTAGTAGAATGTGACAAATACTACTAAATGCTTTATAATGTTATATAAAGTAAATAGATGATGATCTAATAAGACAAAAACTAAAATTTAAGTTGCTGTGAGCCCGAACCATTACATTTTCAAACTTTCAGTTTTTATATTGTCAAGATTAGATTAATTAGCCATCATTAAAAATCAAAGCTTAAATTTGGCTCATTGACAATCTTCAGTTATAAAAAAAAAATGCTCCAAAACTATTGGTTATTTTTGCAGCTATTCACATTTACATGTTGAACCAAGTAAAATGTTACATTTTATTGAAAGTCAAATTTGGGCATAACGATAATTAAATGTTGTTGTTATTGTAGCTCTTTATTCTTAAAATGGCACGATATGACATTATAAAGAAACTATCAGTAACTCTGTTAAAGCAGGGCATTTGTTTTTAAGACAACTTTTTTCAAACACACAAAAATTACAATAAGGTATTTTCCAATGAGGTCTCAATTTACAAACGTTTGATATCTGCCGTGGCTGCTTTGCCTTCCTCTTAAGTCTTGAAAAATACAGTTTTGTTACCGTTTAATATTTCTTTTTTGTATCTGAGTGACTTCTTTATTAACAATTGTTAAAGAAGCTATGCAATAATGATATGTATATCATTATATTATGATATATATTATATTTAACTTTATTTTTTGACCGTTGATGTATTACATATATATCCTGTCATTTCACTCTTTGAATAACTCATTATGTGGTGCACAATTAGATAGTGTCAATTGCATGATCTAAATATGTATTGCAAGGACTTTTAATACATTTCAGACAGCATGGTGGCCCACTGCTACCTCACAACAGTGAAATATTGTTTTTGAATTCTAGCCCAAATTTTGCACATTGTCCCTGTGTCTGCCATGATTTTCTAATGGCACTTTACTTCTGCATCTCAATAACATGCATTTTAAGGTAACTGGTGACTTTAATGAAGCTCTGTATGAGTGAGTGTGTTTAAATGTGGCTAGTTCCACCCTTGGACCCAGTGCTGCCAGCATCGGCATTGACTCATTGCAACCCTGAACTGAATAAACAGGTTAAAAAAATCGACAAATGGATATTAAATTGTTACATTTATGCATTTAAGTTGTTGTATTTATATAGTGGGATTTGCCAGGAAAAGTCACTTTAAACTAGATACTGCACAAACAATTATCATTTGAAAGTAACAGCAGTATAAACCTCTTAGTATATTCATAATAACTGTTTTGTTTTGTGTCTTATTTGAACATAGTGTATATATTATACTTTTCAGGATGGAAATGAAGAGCCTTAAAGGCATCAAAATATTTTGCTACTTACAGCTTTACCACAGCAAAGAATATAATATGGATATGAAAAACCATTCATAAAAATCATGCTTACTAAACAGAATACCTAATTTAAAATGAGTAATCAATTAAAGATCAGGATAGGCTACTAATTGTAATCTTATAACTTAGGAATTGAAAATAAACAAATAAATATTATGTATATTTTTTTAATATTGTCTTTTGCACCTACATAGCTCATTGACTATGAAGTTATTTTGCTTTAGGGTTCTTTCATTTTTATATTCAATAATGTTCTATTCTTGAGTAGCAGCAACTAAAAGGATCATTGCTTAAGCATACACTAATGAGTGCCAAGCTGCAAAGATCAATATGATAATTAGAGTCTGTTTAAAATACTGTGCAAAACGTAATGCTGATGTGTTGTGATGTGATGGAATAATCTATATATATTGCATTACTGGTCTAAAATTCTAATTCTAGTAGTGTGGCTTGTCAAGGGGAAATGGAAATGACAGATGTGCAGCAACAGAAATGTAATAATATGTAGCTCATTGAACATTTTGAATATTAATAAGTTTAAAATAGCTGGGAGTTATTTTTGTTATCAAAAATGATAACAGAAAGATGTTTATTGATGTATAAAGATGATTTGGCTGCCTAAAATATTTAATAAAAGTTGGTTGTAATTAATAAACAATAGATGTTTTTTTTTTAATCTGTAGTGTAAAAATAATATACTTGTATATTTTAACTTCTAATTTTTAAGAATATTTGCATGCTTTTGAAAAGTATTGAAGTAGGAATAAATTGAGCAGTTTAAAATTCTTAGCACACTGAGCAATGTTTTTAAGGGTTCCTTATGCAAGATTACTTTGAAGTTAAATAGAAAATGAAGTAATAAAAACACTTTTTTCCAAAGGAATGCTTACTTTTTTCTGGCTTCAAGTAGAAACTGACAAATATTCTCATGGAGAACATTTAGTCTGAGGCCAAGGATTGTTCTGAATGGAAATACAAGCTCACTCTTAATGAGAATGTTCACAGCACTTGAATCTTAAGATACTGGGACTTTGCTCTGCTTTCTAGATGCCATGTGTGACATGACCCAGAAGGGAAAGCAAGGTACTATAGTATTTCAGTAATTGATAGTAGAACGAAAAATGATACTGTAATATCACTCAAGATGAGACTAGCATTGTGCTGCAACCTAAATAGCAATAATCAATCTAGTAGGACTTTAGTAAATGTCTACCATTTAAATGCTCCTGCAGCTCAAGGCATTGCCAGTTGAATAATGAATTGAAAATTTTAAATAACATACTTACAAAAATGTAAATTGTGGGCAATAATGTGTACACTCATTCACATGGTTATGAAATAACACTTCTGCTGTTAGCTGTTTTCATTTATGGTCTTTATCTTTTTCTTCTACATTTTCTTACTTCATTTTAATATCAAAGTTAATTTTCTGTTTTGCACAGATAGGTACACCCTTTGAAAACCTATTCCTCCAATCCGGTCTAATGTAACTAGAAGTTGATTGTCGTTTTTCAAATGAGATTGGTTGTGGGTGTTTAAAAAGAATTATCTTTTAGTCAAAGTCTACCACATTTTCATTTGAAAAGTTTTTTTTAAACAAAAATGAGTCCCCGTCCACACTGGCATTTTCTCATTGTTTAAAAAAGAATCCCTGTACATACTGAAACTCCCAAAAATGCATGTGACAGTGACCTTTGCCTACACTGGACATGCACACATTGATAGCAATCATCTTGAAGGGTGTGTGTAGTTAAAGTTAAGAGCAATGTGAAAATCAGATTCCCATGTACTTTATGCATTTTTCCAAATTCTCAGCACAGGTAGGGCTCTGAAATCATGTTCACAATATAGAAAAATTAAAGAAATCCCTTAAGGAACCACAGCAAATTGCCACCATGTCACATTACTGCGCTGATTACAGTTAAAAGTAACAGCCAACTGCTGCCTTGTCATTAAATAAAAACAAAGCAAATGAACGCAATACTTTAATAAAAAAAAAAAAGCACCCTAGTTCATTCACAAGATTCATTATAAGCAGCCCACAGCAATTGGAGCTCATCTTGTACAAAAGAGCATTTATAAAACTAACTCACTAGAGGAAATAAATTAATAAATTGGGGTTGCTCTTCAGTTAAAAAATGAAATTGCATGATTACAATTTTTATTCAAAATTAACTGTATTAATCACAATGTTGTCATTTTTTTCAAGCATATTCATATTTTTATATTAAGCAGAAATAACTAAAATTTCTAATACAAAACAGTTTTAATAATCACTGCCTATACATATTAAATTATTCCAGTTAGTTTATTGAACAGGTTTATGCAACAGAAACAATTGAATAAACAATGTAACTCTAGTCAGTCAGATGAAGATTTTTCTTTATTTTTAGCCATAGAACAATACAAATTAGTCTAGCACTTTGATTGGTTCTGTCAATAGCTCTGTCTTTTAAATAACATGAAGATGAAAAATAAGACAGATTTTCTGACTATTTATTCAGCCAGTTGCTTAAGTATACTTGTTTGTTTACACTAGTTGTTTAATGGTAATATCCGGCAAAAGAAAACAGATGTCCTCAAAATACCATTGTTGAGAAGTATTACTTTTACAATTAAGTTTCATTACTTACAAAAAAAAAGTTATATAGTTTCTTATTATAATATATAATGTGTTACAAATAGTGTTTTCCCTTAAATTATTTTTTCTTCTAGTAGAAATATGAAACTCATACTTGTAATCTAAATAAATCCATCTCCTTCAACAAAGGGGGAAAAAATAAAAAGAATATTACAACATTCATTGTATTGTTAATTAATATTTGATGCAATTCACTTTATTATGCAGATTTTATTGCTACTTATTTCAACCCTTAGTTTTTTGTTATTGTATCAGTTCTAGCATTGAGTACAGTAGAACATCATTTCCAACAAAATCTTATTTTAACTTTAAATGTAATTGTCAGCTCTTCTCAATTAATAAAATACTGTATCAACACAACTTTTGACATCCTTGGATATTCTGTGACTCTGCATGTAAAAGTAGAAATTTAAGTATAATTTATTTGATGTTCAGCTATAAATAGTTTAATTTTTGGTAAGGAGAATGTTCTATTGAAGTTGGGTTGGGTTGAGTTTGCCTACCACCACTTACTGATGCCACCTGGTGTATGTGTCCCTTTACAAGGACAAAAGGTTGAAAGGCTTAATTTGAATATTGTCAATTGTAGCGATTGTCTGCATTAGCTGTGTTTACAACCCTATAAATAAATAGGAATAAAAGTGCTTTCTTGTCAACAAGAAAGTGTGTCTGTTTGACACAATATGTTTTGTCCATGTATTGTGAAGTAAATACGGTTCATTCCATTGTTATATCGTCAACCTAACTGCAGATTTGCCTGATGAACACTAGTTGCTGCAACACCTGATCACACTGTTTACAATATCTATAGCTGAAGCTGAATTAAACCTAAAATGACTGTTTATAGGTGTTTGCTACAAGATTGCCCACAGCACACTCATTTCTAATCAGATTTGTGATTGATCCCTGCAAACGATTGGTGTAGTGCCTTACACCTAGTGCTGCTGCAATGAAAAGTAATTGGACTATGTAACACACATAACTTTTAATGTGTTACCCCCAGCACTGCAAGGAACAATAGTGTAGTTGTAATAGTTGTTTAAGTCTCTTTAGATCAACATCTGATTTTGTGGTGGACGAGCAAGGTATCAGTGTCTCATCTGCAAATTGTGCATTTGAGGTTTCTTTCAGGGTGTGTGTGGATCATTATGAAGATCATAAGTAAGAAACAATACAGGAAACGATCAAGTGCTAGTGACCCACTATTACTATTAATAGACTTTGATTCATTTGGTACCTCTTCATTAACAAAGTATTGAGTTTGGTCAGATTAACCAGATTAACACATTTAGGGGCTGTGTTTAAATAAATAAAAATTAATTTAAGCACATTAATTGAACACATTGACAGTGAGTAATCAGTAGCTATAAAATAAATGTCTATATCGTTGTTTTACAGAATTGTGCTTTCATGTATCTCTCTGTCCAGTAATATTGTGAGCTCAGCTCCATTCTACACCCATTCTCTTCAATTGCCTTTGTTAATAGTTTTGCTGTGCAATGCACTCCTCCTTACTGAGCAGTTTAAGTTTAAATAATAAACATTAATTGGTGGCTGTCAGGTTATTTACAACATGATTTTCACTGGACTTTTAATTTTTCATTTCAATGGTAACTCCACTGGCCACATGATTTATTGCTAAACTGTAGTGACCGGTAAGTAATTTTCTTGTTATGCTTCTATGCAGCATTCAAACTTTGCAAAACCAAATTCAGATGCATACAAGTAAGTAGCACAACAAGTACTTTAGAAAGCAACTCTTTTCTGTCCACTATATTGGAAAGTGTTTTTTTTCGGTGAGGGGTAACCAATCAGGAAATAAGACATAATGAACAGAATCCAATCAGCGAAAGGCCACAAGACAAACATGAACCAAGAAGAGCATGATTAGAGTACCTGATTCAGAAAACTGTGTTTATATCCATCTGCACCAAAACACTGATGTTTTCAGAAATATATCTTTCTAAAGAATGTTTTTAAAAATCTTTGTTTTCGGGGGTTCTGAAATGATGGGGTAGTATGGGTGAAAGGCCAAATCATTGCCAATTGTATCTACTTTTAAATGAAAACACATTATTGTGGGGTATAAAAAGCGTTTGAAGACTCCCTTGTTTTGTGAATACCTCTCTAACTATTGGGTTTTGTATACTAGGAATTGTAAGCAGCCTGTGTTTTATTCAGAGCTTGTCACTTCTGGTGTTCAGTTTTGTACCATGCCCCATAACACTTGTTCCCAAATAGTCTCTCATACTAATGTTTACTCAGTTTATTTTGTCAATGAAAGTGTTTGCTGTGCAAAAAAAAAATGTAAATGCTTCTGGGCCTTCGTATTGCAAGCAGGCACTCAAAACTATATGTGGAAGATAATTGTCTTGGCCATAATTTTCAGCTTGTAACTTTACATTGCAGTTGTTTCCACACATTTTTTTTCTTTTACTTTTGGTTTGATCAAATATTTGTTTTTCTTGGTACATTATCCATCAGCTGTAATTTTTGTAGATGACAGAGTGGGCTTATCTCAAAAATATGCAATCTGTATTTTAGTTGTAGTCAAAAACAGATTTTTTTTTTTTTTATTTGTCCTCATATATATATATTGTGTTCTTTATCTCACTTAATTTTACAAGTGAGATATACATATTAAGTTGAAAATCAAAAAAGAATTGATTAATTCTTGCTCTCTTGCAGGTTAACATTTAACACTGAGTTGACTTATTCCAGACCAAGCACTGGACATGTGATTGCATTTCCTGTTGTGACATACATTTTCCCCTGTTATCTCTACTTCATTTCATGCAGAAGGAAATCATTTTAAAACTAGTGCTCCTAAGCATTACTGTGGTGGGTCGCAGTGAGGGTGGAATCATATTATCTAATAAAAAAAGTATTTTGGCACATTTATATAGCCCTTTAATAAGATAAGCTGTACAGAATATCTTATTCTTACTAAACCCTTTTGGTAAGGAGTATTAAAAAGGCTAGTCTTTGTTAAATAAACATGTGAAAACACAAGCTGGCTTTATGTATTTTTATTTAATTCATTGTTAATTATACATTGCCTTCAAGTTGATAAAATTCACTAATTTATTTACAGGTGATTGGGACTGTTTCCCTTTGGACCCTGCCATCTGGCATGTAAGTGAGACTTCACCAATCAGTTCGGTAAGAAAAACTCCTGACTATAATATTCAGAAGTAGACAGGTGCATGCTTCAAATTTTTTTTAAATGAAGGATATTAAATATTACATAATCTGTCAATTATATTTTAAGTTTCTAAGAGTCTTGAAAAAGCAACTAGATATGAACTCCCAATGGAAACTCTTTAAACTTATGAACCTTCACCACTGGTCAATAAAGCTTAGAGATTTCCAGACTCAGAAATAACAATAACAATTCCATTAACATTTGCTTAGGTGCTGTTTTCACTCTGGCTGACTAAAACTTTCAAACTCCATGACATCTAAAGTTAATGAAGGGCTTAATTTGAAGGAGACTCACCAAAATGTGCCCTACTCCTTTTTCTTCTTGTGCAATTCTTATAATGGCCAGTTGTCCTGGTTTTATTTTAGCATTACAAGGCAGACTTTATAGAGGTTCAGAGATAAAGCAGGCTTTATATTAGCATTTATATATCTTGCATCTTGTATATTTTTTGCATTTTATTTATTTATTTATTTTTACAAAAATAGACTTCAGACAGATGGAAACAGAAAAATAAACATATTCAATTTACAAATCAAT
The DNA here is from genome assembly GCA_026402145.1 of Polypterus bichir lapradei. Classification (NCBI taxonomy): domain Eukaryota; kingdom Metazoa; phylum Chordata; class Cladistia; order Polypteriformes; family Polypteridae; genus Polypterus; species Polypterus bichir. The sequence goes on along the minus strand of JANRMT010062825.1, from coordinate 55,950 downwards.
ATCTAAGTCACTTAAATAAGCAGTCGATCAGTTAGATCTTTCAGATTTTGGTGTAAATATTCTCACAACAAGGAAAAAATAATGTTTTTGATTGAATGTCTTGTGCATAAAAATATCTCCTATCACATAGTTGTCTTAGCATACAGAGCCATTTTTAGTAAGTGTCATCTAGTGACTCTTTGGTGTGCAGCTCCTATTTAAACTGTATATGCACCTTTTAAACACTTTCAAAAATCCAGTAAATGCAGTAAATCCTTTGTGCAACACAGAAGTATACTGTATGCAGAGAATGAGTTTAAGTCCATATCTTTAGATAGGTAACCTGGATGACCACAGTGTCTCTGTACTGTCCATATTGAAAGTTATACATTATGAAAAAAATATTAACAATATATAACTGTTCAAAAAATAACTATTTTGTTTTAAACATAAACTTTAATATCAGAAAATATTAAATTCAGGAAAATTCTAAAAAAAGGATATTTAATTATTTATAGTGTGAAAACACAGCTAAAATGTGTTTTGTGAAAAATCAGTTTAGTTTTTTTATCTCAGCACCTAAAAAATAAATGAAATAATCAAAAATTTTTTTCAATGTATACCTGTCATTCCTCTGTAAATAAATGTGACTTGATACTTGAGTGTATGACATTCCTATATTTTCTTTCAGGACTGATTCTTTCTCCTGCCAGCCCTAGTACACAATGACCCTGTATACTAATAAACAGGATTATAAAGTAATTGAAGGAGATTATTTTTTTTTTTTTTTTTTGCATTTACATCCGAGATGTTTAATATTTTTTCCTGTGCGAGGGTATTTGCTAAAAATATATCTCCTTTTGGACTGAATCTACATTTTCTTGTACAGGGAGGCAGGGAAATTTGCTAGAACCAGTAGATACAGGATAAGAGTCAGACCTGAATTGGTTCAACTCTGATCATATTCATTCCCATACCCACACTTAATCACATTTAGCCAGTTTAGAATTGGCAGTTTCTCACAAAAGCCCATTTTGACTGTAAGGGTAACTTTAAAATTTACACAAGATGCACCACAATCTGAAAATAATGTGTAGTTCATATGTTTTGAAGGTACAATGCTATCTTGTATGCATAACCTTCTATCAACATTCTTTATTATGTAATATGTTTTGTCAATGTATCAAATCTATAATCTGTATATATTCCAAGGCATGCCCAATCAAACACAGTCTGTTTCACAGTTTTTGGACACATCTGTCAAACTGGCAGATAACTGGAAAGGTATTTTGTTGTAGAACACTTTGCTTCTGGACAGTTGCTATAATGGTGTGTGCCTAATAATTCAAGACTATAAAGCTGTCTCTTTTTTAGGGATTATTAAAATAAGCATAAATCTTTTAATAATCATTCCATCCATTTATTTTCCATAGCCATTTTTAATTACAAGGTTGCAGTTAGCTAAAGAATATAATTGCAGTATTAGCTACTAGACAGGAGCCAATCCTAGATTCAAGGTCCATGCATCACAAGGCCTGTTTTATATTCATTCATAAATCTAATATACTCCTTGGAGTTTTTAGCATCTGTCTTGGTAGAAGAAAATGTTGCCCTGTCTTTCCTCCTATGTTTGCCATTGCTATAAAGATAATCTCAGTTTTTCATCATAATAATGAAAGGTAGGAACAGTCAGAACACAAGATTTCATTATAGAGAGCTAAAAGACAGCACTGCTGAAACATGTGCAAAGCAAATACATGTGCAGACTACATAATATGTAACAGTAACCCGGTTAAGGGTTTACATGTCCACATAATCGGGTTATTTGTGGAGAAATCTACTTCTGTTAACCCGATTTCTCTAACCAGAATACATTTTTATGTGGCATTTCAGAAATTAGATTTCTGTGAATAACAGGGTTATTGATGAGCATACTCTTGTGATGCTTGTCCTTATTTAGTTGTTTGTTTTGTGATTGTGCCAAGAGTTCATCTGACCCAATACTTTCTGTATTTAAACACTTGTATCTTTATAATCTTTGGTAGAATATGAGTCTTAGCAAACACTCCAAAATGTAAACTGAATATTCAACCAAAAAAATGTAAACCAAAATAATAATTTAAACCTTCAGTAAATGAGCATGTCACTAAAACCAATCCTAGCATAAACAAAACCAAATCTCATTAGAATATTTATAACTAAATAGTGTAAACATAATATTCTCAAAACAGCTTTATTCAATTCAATGTCAAGTTCTCAGAACCTAGTGGGACATAGGAATTATAGAGTGCCATGTATACACTCACATTCACAAAAGACAAATTTGGAATCACATGTTACATAATAAATCTTTTTAGACCGAGAGCAACAAATACTCATCACATTGACCATTTGAGTATCTATCTTTTTAAACCCTTGAGGATCTCTGAAATTATGATGCCTCAAACTCTTTACAAAGCCTCAGGTTTAGATGGTAAACCAACAAAATGTTAAGAAAAGCTATCTGTTAAATTAGCTGTTGTAAAATAAGCACAAGGACTAAGAAAAAGGTTTTGGGATCTACCCCATATACTTGAAAAAGGTTGGTTAGAAGTTGAGGTCTTTACAGACATCAGATCCAAACAGAACTGAGATTCGTTACAGAATGGATGCTATAAATATGTGACAGACAGGAAATGATGTCAGAGGTGGTTGTAGTCTTTGTACCAGAAGTGACGTTATGAGAAGGTGGGATCTGGTGCCACAGAAAAGGAAGTGATAGGTGGAAACTTCTGGGGCCAGAAGAGGGTTTAGGATGCTGTTTCTTATGTTGGTCTGCATGGGAAAAGGAGAAAGAGTTAGAGGACAATGACAACCCCTGGTCTGGCATGGACATACAAGTATTCAAGCCCATAAGCTGTCTTCTATGCACACGTGTGACTCTGTGTTCATGCTAGCTATGCTTAAAGAATCTAGAGAATATAATATATTACCAAATACACAGTACCTTTTTTCCTGAGAAGAACAAAAACCTCTTTTGAGTGTGTATCCTAGAGTCAAATCTTCCTACTCAATAATGATTTCAAGATGAAATTTTAGCTAAAAGAACAGAAAAAGTGTTACTCCTCTTTAATATCACAACATCAAACTTGTTGAAATATCTGTTCGATGTAATACATACCAGGATAGGATCCTGCACCTACTCCTCTGCAATCCTGCCCATCTTGTTCATTTTGTTTCTTTAACCTTAGTCCTTGTATTTCCTTCTTTTGTTTCTTTTCCACCATGCTGGATCCTTTTATATCCTGCCTATTGGGTGTAAATGAGGCTAATCCACTCAGATTTGTACATGATTTAATGATCATCAGCCAAGCACACCAAGCAACCCCAGAATGACGAGTGCTTATACATACCCACACCTAACCGAAGCCTGCACATCCCAGGACCCGATTATTTAAAAACTGCCCTTTGCCAAGGACTTCTTATCACAATACATAATTAAACCATGCAAAAAACGGCAACTTCAGCTTTACCATTCCTTTAAACAGTATATGTATTCTGTTCTAGTGCTGTGGCTTGTATTTACTTAATCTAAGTATACTGTATGAAAATGTTTGTCCTAATTATATAAACTAATTAAAAAGAACTATGAAATGTATGTTCTCTTTTTTAAACAAAGTCACAATTCTAGTTAGAAAGATGCTAATGACCAAAGTTTTGAGTAAAGAAAAAATTATACACCACCAATAAAGGAAAATTTGAATGTGTATGTTGATTAAATAACATGTCTTTATTTTGTTTCAAATATGAACTTTAGCAGAGTTTGAGAATCATTTATGAAAGATTTTATCTCATGAATATGTCTTTCAAAAGCGAATGAGCATGTGGTGAAGGAGAGGTTCAGAACTAAGATGGTGTGCATTCTTGTGTTAAATGGAAGTATATTGGAGGTTTAAGAACATAAGAAGAATCAAGAGAAAAGGTCATTCAGCTCAACACAGCTCAATAATTGCTTGTTACCTTTGGAAAGGTCTCCAAAATACTACTATCAATCACACTACACCTATTCCACATATCTATAATTCTCTGTGTGAAGAAAACCTCCTGATTTTTGTGCAGAACGTACCCTTAACATTCTTAAAACCGTCGCAATGTAACACTTTACAATTTACTGATTTTATAATGTCATGATGGTATTTCCTGTGTTTGGTTTTGTCAAAGTTCGACCTCATTTCAGTTTGGTATGTACAGCAAGACAGCATCAGATGAGAAACTATAAGAAAAGAGTTACAATACAATCGATGATTATTGAAAGGAAATTTTTCTCAGGAACAGGATTCTAAGTACAATATCACCACACCTAAAAACACTAATGAACTGCTGCCTCTAAAAAGCCCTATAATGTGTATATAGCATAATGAAATTTGGCTTGTTGTCTGCATGCTTGAGCACTCCTAAAGTGTGTTTTCATCATAATCACCAGTAAGCCAGTGTTGAATAAAGCAATAACAACATGAGACACTACCCGTATGGCTGTACTCAACCTCCCCAGCAACTTGTTGGAATCATTTGCACCTTGTGTGCATTCCGCACCTTGTTTATATATGTAGTTTTTGAACTAGGTATCATTCATAAGTCTGTAGTGCACAGTCAGCCAAGGTTTGATACTACAGTCACAAGGAAATACTTCACACTTTATTTTTAGCATGAATGCTGTGGAAAGGTCAAACAGACTAAAGGTTTACATGGGAAACAATTTTGTATGGCATTGGCTGATTTATATTAACTGTGATGTTTTAAGCTCATAGCTTGAGAACTGCGAACTGAGTCAACAATTATAAAGAATGGAATCAAACATAAATTTTAATTAAATAACACTGTACCCTTCATATAGAGAGCTTCTCTCTAATAAGAATAAGATCCTGCACCAATTAAAGATGGGTCAATGTAATTGGATCGAGAGTAATGTTCTTCAAATGAACAGTGGAATTTGTTATGTTGATCCCTCCTGTAACAAAGTTTGCATTGTGTAAGTGAATTAAATTGATTTTCTTTTGCTTTTAGCATCCAGTTACCTGGCAACCATCCAAAGAAGGTGATCATTTAATTGGTCGGATTATTCTAAGCAAGAGGACAACTATGCCAAAAGAATCAGGAGCACTGCTAGGATTAAAAGTGAGTATGTCTGTTTAGAATTAAAACTACCAAAGAGTGCAAATTGTTCATTTTAAATTAAAATTTGCATTTACATACACGCATTAAAATAGGACTAATATAAAATTTCAGTTTGTCATAGCTTTAACAGATTTGTTCCTAGCAATTCCCAATGATCCCTTAAGAAGATATTCAACCAAATACATTTTCAAATAATACTTAATATTCCTTGTGTTATGCTGGAGATATACATGTGTTTGTATAGGTCTAAGAAATGTTTAGAAAGAGTATCATTTGGCCACAAAATTTCCTTATACTTCATAAAATGTTAATTTAAGAAATTTAATCATTATATGGTCTATTATATTCTTTATTTTATATTATATTCTTGATTATTATTATCTTGAATTAGCATAAGAATATTCTTGCTCAGAAATGTGTGCTGCCATCTTCTATATTTATTTATGCTTAAAGACTGGCTCTACCAAAAAAGGCTGGATAATACAGTATGGATATAAATATTTTCATTTATTTTCACTACAATGATAAAAGCAAAATACAGACGGAACACTCCCACTTTCCACTGCAGCTTAAGCTATGATTTCAGACTTAAAAACAGTAAACCTTCACACAACCCTCATTTTGTATGTCTGTATACAACCATTTATTTTTTTGGAGATTCAGTGAATGTTAATTATTGTAAGTGACATTTAATTCTTCATAATGGACTGTTCTAGGTTGTCGGGGGAAAAATTACAGAAAGTGGACAACTTGGTGCCTTCATCACTAAAGTTAAGAAAGGAAGTTTAGCAGATGTTGTAGGCCATTTAAGAGCAGGTATGACATGAGTAATAGCTGTTTATATATATATGTTTAATTGTCATATTTGTTATTTCCCAAGCATTTTGACATATACTATGGACACTGTTTTAGTGGCTACTGTAACTAGGGACTCTGCAAGCAAAAGATGTCTGTCTGTCTATCTCTCTCTGTGTGGCCCCATCAGAATTTTCATTCAAAAAACCTTGTCAATCAGGCTTTTGTACTAAAGTTTATTTCATGCTTTTTAACATAAGGTAGCAATTTATGCTTTATTATAACAAAGCTTTAAATACATTGTATTATTTACAATATTTACATAGTAATTTACAACATGTTGGTGAAAAAATATGTTCACTCTGAGATAAATTGCAAGTCTTTCAATGTTTATTCAATACATACTTTTATTTGTCATCAACCGTGTTATCTGAGATGTTGATAAAAGGTTTTGTTTTATAATGAAGGTGATGAGGTGCTGCAGTGGAATGGCAAGTCATTACCTGGTGCAACAAAAAAAGAAGTTTACAATATAATTTTGGAGTCCAAGTCTGAGCCTCAAGTTGAAATAGTAGTTTCAAGACCTATTGGGTAAGGCATTACTTACAAAACATTATTGTGTCAATGTTTCACATAATACTTGATTTCTAAAGATCTTCCACATTTGTTTAATTGCGATAGCCTTGTAATCAACAGTGTATTTTTTAACTAATAGGATAATTAATGTCATTATGTCTTTATTCATTCATTGATTGTTCCTGACTCATATGTTCTCTCAGAGCATTGCCAAGTTATGTATCAGGAGACACTTCTAATAATGGTAAATAGTAGTCATTTAAAGGACCCAAAAATTCCCAGAAGTGTTAAAAAAAAATGAAAGAAAAAGAAAAAAACTTTATTATGCAACCTACAGCAATTCCAGTTGAGTCACCGTGAAAGTACACCACTTGAGATGTAATACCATTGTTCCAGCACCTCTTCCATTCCTGGAAACATTTCCTGTACTTGTCTTTTGTTGTTGTATCTAGCACCTCCTGCATTTTTTTCCCCATCTGGAATTCTAATGTAGTAGCAAACTGTCTGCCTTTCAGTCTCGATTTTAATTTGAGGAATGAAAAAATCATAGTTCTCAGGATCTGGTGAGTTTGGGGTTGTGCAAAGCAACAATCACATTGTCTTCGGTCAAGAGTTCTTTGATTGATAACATAATATACATGTAGGTGTGCTGCCATGATGTAAAATGCAGTTTTGCATGCGCTGCTCCACCAAACATTTTTTCCCTGATGCTTTCCCACGGACACCTCAGCAATTTAGCACAATACTGTATATTAACAGTTTACTCTGAAACTTAAAAAATGCAATCATAGTTTTGTTGATGTTCGGTATGATCTGACATGCTTTTTTTGATTTGTAGAGCCACCTGTATGATTGGAGAATAAATGTCAAAAATAAGCATGTTAATCAACTTAGCCCAATACCACTTGGTAGACTATTTAACAAGACTTTAGGCATTTATTCTTCAGTGAGGGTAGAGATAATTGTCAACCTAACCAATGAATCTGTGGATCGTCAGCAGTTTTATAAATGTTGCGCCAGGGTGACATGATGAAAATGGAGTTAGGATTCCCCCAGGCACCTTTCATGGGTGCTGTACAAGTCATAGCCCACAAGGAGAAGGCCAAGGGGCAGACCAAGAACAGCTGAAGAGGTTATATGTTTAGATTTTTCAAGAAACGTCTGAGTATTCAGCAGGATGTGTCTGGAAAACATTCATGGGGATTAGGGAGTTCTAGTCAGTTTAGCTTTGTGTGATTCTGCTACAGCTATCACCAGACTAAATTAAAATAAAATGATGATGATGATCTATGAGAAATATTTAGCAGTAACTAATTATGAAAACTACATCATTATTATTGCAAATTATAAAAGTGATATAATTTTTTCAGATTAGAGGGCAACACGTGTTATCACAGGCTTTCAGATTAAACATTATTTTCTATTTCAGTTAAATTATTATTTAACTGGCATTAATAACATTTTGCAAAAAACAGCAGATATTCCTTTTTCTGTACAGTGTTAGACAGTATATTTCATCTGGAGGCTATCAGTTGTTGTTTTTATTTTTATCTTTAATGATTAAATTATTGATCCATTGCATTAATTTGCTTTAAGATACTATTTCAGTATTATATATTTAGACTTTAAATATCTGAGAATTTCTTATATACTATAAAGCAACTGTCACCACTCTAGCTGCCAAAACATGAAGGCAATTCCAGACCCATCTTGTTTCAAATTTGAATCAATAAGCAATGGTTACATATTTGTTTTGTAAGTTTTTATTGATATTGTGTTCATTGTCTAGGTGTTTGTTCATTGTCTATTGCTGGAACTTTACTACTGTAACTAGTCTCTGTGAAATTTGCACGTAACCATGAGCTTTATCAGTAGAGTCTGATCGCAAATGATTTTCTTTTCATTTTAAACTGAAGACAATCACAAGCTAAAAATGTAACTATGTATTCTAAAAATGGAAATTTACCAAGTGTTAATTTACCAAATCCATTTGCAATCAAGTACAGAAATTCAAAAATAAGTGGAAGTAAAAACTAACACAGCTGTCATATTCAATCTGCTTCATGTGAAAAAGGGAGGTAGAGGAAGATTAGAAATGAAAACAAGTGTTCACTGTGAAACAGAGCTGAAAATGAATATACATTAAAATAAAAGCCTTGAGCACTCTAGCTAACATTCAACTATGGATTTTAACATTCCATAATGAGGGACAGCAATTAAATTACATTATTATCAGAAGTAAATTATTACCGTATCATAAGTCGTTGTATTGAATTAGATTTTGTAAAAACATAATCTGTACCAATACATACTATCTAAGAACCACATTCATTTATCCATACATTTTCCTAATCTGCTTATCCAGGGCAGGGTCGCAAGGGGTAACTGGAGCCTATTGGCTGCACAGTTGTCTTGTAAAATTAAGACCCTGGATGGCTGACAATTTTCCCAATCTTAATCAAAATAAAAGGGAAGTGCTGATAGCTGGTCCTCCTGCCAAAGCTCAAACTGGTTTTGAACTCCTTGGCTCTTTCTCAGACTTTTGCAAACCCGGTGTTCAGAATCTTGGGGTTATTTTTTATAGTGACCTCTCTTTTAAGAAATAGATGGATTTTGTGTTCAAGAGTTGCTTCTTCCAGCTTTGTCTTTTAGATGAGGTTAAGCCTTTTTTGTCTCTTTGGGATCTTGGAAAAAGTTATTCATGCTTTCATCTTTTCTCGGCTTGATTACTGCAACTCGACGTATTCAGGGATCAGCAAATCCCTGATACGAAGGTTGCAATTGGCCCATAATGCTGCTGCCCATATTTTGGTCGGGGGAAGAAAGTTTGATTTTGCATCTCCAATTTCAGCCTCTTTACACTGGTTACCTGTTAGTTTCAGAATTGATTTTAAAATTTGCTGCTAGTTTTAAATCAATATATGCGTATGGCCCCACTTATTTATCTGAATTGTGTGTTATACACCAGCCATCCAGAGAGCTTAGATGTACCAGTCAGTTGTCTCTTGTTGTCCCTCATACTAAGCACAAAACTAAGGGGGCTTTTGCAGCTGCTGCACCTTCTCTGTGGAATTCATTACCTAATTACATTAAGGAGTCACCTTCAATAGAACTGTTTAAAATGAGATTGAAGATGCATTTCTATTCTCTAGCTTTCTGTGACTTTCAGTGATATTGATGGTTCCTAACTCATACTCATTTGTTTGTTTTTCAATTTACTGCTGGTTTGTATTGTGCTTTTATTGTATTTTATTGTATTTATTTTATTTGTGTTTATTGTATATTTTATTATAAAGCATTTGGCTACAGCATTATTTTTAATCTTCTTCTTCTTTCGGCTGCTTCCGTTAGGGGTTGCCACAGCAGATCATCATCTTCCATATCTTTCTGTCCTCTGCATCTTGCTCTGTTACACTCATCTGTATGTCCTCTCTCACCACATCCATAAACCTTCGCTTAGGCCTTTCTCTTTTCCTCTTCCATGGCAGCTCTGTCCTTAGCATCCTTCTCCTAATATACCCAGCATCTCTCCTCTGCACATGTCCAAACCAACGCAATCTCGCCTCTCTGACTTTGAGCTGTCCAACTTGAGATGACCCTCTAATGTACTCATTTCTAATCCTTGTTCATCCTCGTCACACCCAATGCAAATCTTACCATCTTTAACTCTGCTAACTCCAGCTCTGTCTCCTGTTTTCTGGTCAGTGCCACTGTCTCCAACCCATATAACATAGCTGTTCTCACTACCGTCCTGTAGACCTTCCCTTTCACTCTTGTTGATACTTGTCTGTCACAAATTACTTCTGACACTCTTCTCAACCCATTCCACCCTGCCTGCACTCTCTTTTTCTCTTCTCCTCCACAATCCCCATTACTCTGTACTGTTGATCCCAAGTATTTAAACTCCTCCACCTTTGCCAACTCTACTCCCTGCATCCTCACCATTCCACTGACCTCCCTCTCATTTACACACATGTATTCTGTTTTGTTCCTACTGACCTTCATTCTTCTCCTCTCTAGAGCATATCTCCACCTCTCCAGGGTCTCCTCAACCTTCTCTCTACTATCGCTACAGATCACAATGTCATCAGCAAACATCATAGTCCATGGGGACTCTTGTCTAATCTCGTCTGTCAACCTGTCTATCACCATTGCAAATAAGAAAGGGTTCGGAGCCAATCCCTGATGTGATCCCACCTCCAACTTGAATGCTGTTGTTTTAAATTTGCTCTATAAATAAACTGACAAATAAATCAACATTGACATTATCTCACCGACCAATATTTAACCTCCTTAACCCTGCTTAGCCCTTCAATGAAATGTCTAACTTGACCCCCACCTCCAAACCTCTGAGACAGAAACATGTGAGGAGCTACACCAAATTAATATTAAAATCATTTAGATTATTTTTTTAAAGCACAAAAAACACAAAGATAAAAGATCAAATGAAAAATCAGTTTAGTAATGATAAAAAGTCATATTCTTTTGGTAGTTTGGCAATGATGACATGGATTCAGACCGTCCTCTCTTTCTTCAAAATATCTTTACAATGTATCTTTATAAAATTCTTTCTGCTTATATCAGAATTTTTTTCCTCCTGCTTCCTAACTTCTGTCCCTTTTAGGATTTTCACTTCTTAGATGGTGTTATACTTAAAATGAATGATTTCTTTTCACGTCTAACAAACCAAAACACATAATTAAAAAGTTAATACTTGAGTGACGAAACAATTTACATCTTTAAGCAAATCTTGACTAAAAAATGAAAAATTGCCTAGTCCAGAGGTTCAAATCTTTTAAGCAGGTATTGATGCAAAACAACTACCTTAGTTCAAAAGTTCAGATCTTCAAACAGATCTTAATTGGAAAACCAAAAACATTTTAGTTTGAAAGTCCAAATCTTCAAATAGATCTTGAAAAGGAAAAACGTTTTAAAATATTTTTTATCCTTCAGTTCAGTTTACTGCTTATTTTATAAATATTCCATGCTATCAGCCACATTTTCACAGCCAATGTTAATATTCTAGTGGGTCAGGGTGGTCCATTTTCTTGACGCTGTCCCAGCAGTCGAGCGCAAAGCAGGAACAGGACACCAGTATGAGAATTACAGTAACTATCATCCATCGACAACACTGACCACATTGATTTCTTATAACACTCTGAATATAAAGTAGTGCTTATTATAGTCTCCATCCTTTTTCCTGTCATTAATGCTATATACTGTATACCCTGCCGTTCTTTCTTATATTCTGTAATTAAGTAAGTGCCTTGAGCATGGGAAAGGCGCTATATAAATAAAATTTATTATTATTATTAACTGCAAACATCAAACCTTCTTCAAAAACCTTTAGCCTTGCTGTGTCAATTTCTGATCTTTCTCTGTGACTTCTCCCCTTGCAAACCGTATTAAAACCACTATAATGCTGCCATCCACTCAGCTTTAGATAAAATATCTCTTTTTATAACAGAGAAATGTTTAGATATTCAGCTCTGTGGTGTACTTGTACGATAAAATCTATGAAAACAGCAGGCTTCATTTTGTATGTGACCATGCTAACCCAATAATTTTGTTTACTGTGGTTAATAAAGTATTTTAACCTGCACCTTGTTTTATTACCAATTCTTCTGTAGAAAAATGTGAACAATTTCTTCACCTTTGATGAAATTAAAGACCTAAACAATTCCATTAATGATGCTTCATTTTTGTGTTTTATATTACTCACTCATTTCCCACCCTTTCTAGCTTTTTTTTTAATCTTCATTAATTATATCTTCATTCATCAATGACTTGCCTACCACGTTTGTGATGGATCCCATCCCCACGACACTTATTAAATCCTTCCTTCATGTAATACTTCAAATAGCTGCGGCAATTACAAACACTTACCTAGATAAGAGCTAATTTGACAACGGATATGAAATCACTTCTGCAACCCCAGCATCAAAAAGTCAGGTCTTGATGCTGACAGAATAACTAGTTTTCACTGTACTTTCTAAGTTCCAGATTTCTTTTCTTGTCATTGCACTTAGTATAACGAAATTGCAGCAGTCCCTAAGGTGCATTCACATATAATGGACATAATTAAATTATAATAAAATAGAATAGAATAACTAAATAATGCACTTAGGTGTAATACACATGTGAATTTAGTGCAATAATAGAAATAGATAAATAATATAACTTGCAAAGAATGTAAACATACTTGAAGTGCAAGAGTGACTGTAATAGGAGTCATTGTCAATAATTATAAGTGTTTAGTAGTATTCAGTTCTGATATGGCTCTGGGATAGAAATTATTCTTAAATCTGTCTATATGTGATTGAACTGGACCTGAACCACCTACAATAGGGCAGCAACTCAAACACGTTATGTCCAGAGTGGGAAGGGTCTTTCATGATGTTGGCTGCTCTGTTGAGGCAGCAAGAGCTGAAGAGTTCCTGCAAAGAGGGCAGTGTAGAGCCCATAAGTTTCTGGGCAGATGTTATGATCCTCTGAAGAGCTGTCCTATCTGCCAATGAGCTGTTGGCATATTACGTAGAACAGCACACTCTCAGTGGAGCAGCGGTATTAGGACACCAGCTGCATCTACTTCAGGTTTTTTTTTTTTTGTGAGGATCCTCAGGAAGTAGAATCTCTCCTGAACCTTTTTGACTGCCACTGTGGTGTTTATGGACCAGGAGATTTCTTCTGCAAAGTGTATACCCAGAAACTTGAAGGCAGGAACTATTTCCACGCAATCTCTATTGGGTTGTGGTTTGTGTTGTGACTCTGGAAGTCAATTATAAGTTCTTTTGTTCTGGTGCAGTTCATTGCAAGGTTGTTCTCAGTGCACCATGCAGTCAATCTTTGGACCTCATCACTATGGGCTGTTTTGTCTTTACCTGAAATGAGTCCAATTATAGTTGTGTCATCTGCAAACTTAATGATGGTGTTGGTGGAATGAGAAGGTACACAATCATAGGTATAGAACACATATGCTGTAGAAGAGGGCTAAACACACAGCCTTGTGGGATATGGTGTAGACTGTGAGGGTAGAGGAGAGGTGGCAGACAGATTGTGAAAGTCCTAAGCCAGCGAGTTTTGTGACCAATCTATCTGGAATAACTGTGTTAGAAGCTGAAATGAAGTCTATGAAGAGCATCTTCACATAGCTCCCCTACTGCTCAACATGGGAAAGTGCAATATGCAAGGCCATGAAGATGGCATCTTCTGTGGACCTGTTTGCTCTATAAGTATACTGTTGTGGATCCACAGTGACTGGGAAGGTGGATTTGATGTATCATAGGTCCAGTTATTCAAAGCACTTCATATTAACTGAAGTGAGTACCACTGGACAGTAGTCATTGATACTGCTGATGAGAGGTTTTTTTGGCTGTGGAATAATTGTGGTAGACTTCAGACAAGATGATGGAGTTAGACAGGGAGAGATTGAACATCTTTATGAAGACCCCAGAGAGTTGATCTGCACATTTTTTCAGTACCCGTCCTGTCACTCCATCAGGACTGGCAGCTTTCTTGAATTGACTGCTCTGAGTAGCCACCTCACATCATGCTCTTGTACGGTGAAGGTCTGGTTGTAGAGGGTGGGTGAGGTGAGACTGCTGAGGCCTATCTGCTGTGGCTTAGATGTGACAGCTCTGCTGTTTCCACCTCAAAACTGCCATGCGGTTAGTAGTTTTGTGGTTGGTGATGTGCTGGATGCCTTGCCAAAGTCACCATGAGTCACTGTTGGCAAATAGGTTCTCAATCGTCCTTTTGAAGGCTGTTTTAGCTTCTCTGATGGTTTTCTTTAGGTTGGCTGTGGCCATGCCGTAAAGAACTTTGTTGCCAGACCTGAAGGCTTTGTTGCGGTGCTTAAGGAGAGATCTGACCTCCTTCACCATCCACGGTTTCTGGTTGGGGTACACGCAAATATATTTACTGACAGTGACATTGTCAACATAGTTTTTAGTGTAGCGAGTATAGCTGATCTGTACTCTTCCAAGTCCTGATCCTTGAAAATGTCCTAGTTAGTCCTTTCAAAGCAATCCTAAGCTGCAAAGATGCTCAAAGATGCCATGTTTTAACAGAGATTGTGGTGATTTGGGCTTTCCTACTGAGGGGACTGTATGCTGGTGTAAAAAGTATAGATGATTGATAAATGAGGCAACTGTTCAAGTTCAAATGAATTGTCACATGTACAAAGTACAGTAAACATGCATTTGGTGGCTTCCCAACCCACCAGGGTTTTTTTTTTTTTTTTAGTTTTTGATACCATAATGGAACAATTTCAATCTGACTTCTAGTAACAAACTTTTTGCTTGACACAGCAAAACTCTAGGCAAGTCAGTATATGAATTCTATCAGACTTTAGTGTAGCATTTGATATTGTCAATAACAGTATTCTAGAGTCTAAAATATAGAGAGGTCTTGGTATCTCTGTTACTCCATTGGTTTAAGTTCTACCTAACTGACAGGCTATAGTTTGCTAGTCTTCGCTCTTGGCACAGCAGGTCTGGATTAACAATAGTCATAAAAGGATGTCCTCAAGGGGCCTGTCCTTTGCCTTCTGCTTTTCTGTGTGTACTTACTTTCCATTGGCATTATTTATAGCTTTTGGCTGAGTTATCATTTTTAATGTGGAGGATTCTCAGATATTTTTAAGTATTAAACATGGATTTTCATCAGAGATCTCCTAGCTCATGACTTGCTTTGAAGGAATTAAATCCTGGATGGGGCACAATTACTGCAGTAAAACAAAACTCATGCTCAATGGCACTAAAGCCATGCTTAAGAGAATACCCTCCTTTTCATTCACTCCAGGTGATACTTTCATATTTTTGTCTTCTCCAAGAAATCCTTCGTGTCATTTTATCCTTCCCTTTCTTCTTCAACTCACTTAAATCACATTAAGAATGTTTATTTCTTCCACCTAATCAATATATCCCATTTTTGCTCTTTACTATTCTTTTCTGATATTGAGAAGTTTGTCCATGCTTTTAACACATCCTACATTGACTTATGTAATTCTCTGCTGGCAGATGCCCCTTCCTAATCTATCTATCTCAGCTTTAGCTAGTTCAGAAACTGTTGCACAGAAATTCACGTCAGTCATTGTAATGACTATAATTGTGTTCAGTCTACACTGGTTTCATTTATCTTCCTGAAATTAATGTAAAATTCTATTGCTAACCTATAATGTTTTAAGTTGTCTTGCATTAAACTACACCAGTAACCTATGTACAGTCCTGTCTCCGGTTCCAATGCCAAAACCAATGCTTTCTTCTTTTACATTTTTTGACATTGATATCTTGAATTACCAACTATGTATAAGCTTCAAGTCCAATATTAAAATATTATATTTGGTATTTTCCAATTAAAATATACTGTGACCTTTGAATTAAAGTTTTTACTAAAATAAATAAAACCCTTTGAAATCCACTTTTTTTTTTTTTTTTACTAATAAAACATGTAGAAACACACTAATAAAAGGCTTTGCCCAATTACAGCCCATGATTGTAATAAAATAAAATGTTTATATGATACTTGCCAAGAAGTTTTAAGGCTAACCTCCTACAGGAGTACAGTCTTATGTCCTAACATCTGTCTTCTGAGTTTGACTGTCTTGTCATGCTCTTAACTGACTTCTGCTCTGTAATTTGAAAGAGTATTCTACTGTAATATATGCAAAATCTAGAATAACCACCCTAGTTAGATTATTTGGCTTAATACACTCCTGTAAAAAGGCAATCTACAACTTGTTTGTACAGTATCATATTTACTGTAACTTACCCTGCTGATCTCAACCTTTCTCTCAGTTAACCCCATCTGTCTATATCCTTATGATTAAACTCTGTATCACCCACAGTTATTTTTTATTCTGTTAAAGCATGTATTTTATTCCTGTTGTTTGTCTAACACAGAATTGTGTGTTTTATGTGTTTATCTTAATGTGCTTAAATACTAGTTATTAAATACTAATTTTTATCCAGTGTTATTTTTTGATCCTTTTTTGTGCTTCTGTTCTTATTTTATACTTTTGAGAATTTGTGTACTGCTGTAGATATAGCAAAGGAGCTATAAAAATAGATGTTTTATTATTATTTTTATTACTACCCCTTAACTATTTTATGATGTAGCCTGTATCCATTTAAAGCTTTACTTTCATGTTCGTTTTATTCTATATTTGCTTTGAAGACTACATGTTTACATAAAATGTTATGCTGATTTTACAACACATCACAGAGTCATTTTCTTAATTTTAGTACTATTTGTAGGTAAATATTTGCCTCCATGTACCACAAAAAACATTCTTTATCTGTTTCTCAATTATAGGGATATTCCAAGAATTCCTGAAACTTCCCATCCTCCACTAGAATCCAGTAAGTCTGCTTATCCTTCTGAATTTAATGAGTGTAATAAATAATTACAGAGACTTTTAAACCTTTTATTTTACATGGCTCTGTAAATATAAAAGTTAAGAAAAACCTCATGTTCAGGAGCCATTAATAAATAAAAAAGTTATATTAATATTATTTGAACTACAGTAAAATATATGTTAATTGATCAAAATACTATATTAGAAGTATATGAAGCTTATTTGTCTTGTGTACAGTACCTTGGTGCCAAATAGTATACTGCTACTGTAGCATTTTTTGTTTATTCATGTTTGGGCACTTTTCAACAACCACCTGGAAATAAGATATCATTTATATTGTTCTAAATAGAAATACTCCAGTCAGGTTTTTTTTTGGCCAATTCCAGTTACCCATTCCAAGTCATTAGAGTTGGGCAATTCCAATGTCAATACCAATGCTTTCCTTCTTTACTATTTTTTTTTACATTGAGATCTTGGGTTACCAACCATGTATAAGATTCATGTCCAATATTAAAATGTTGTATTTGGCATTTTTCCAATTAAAATAAACTATTGACCACCGGTGTTGTTAATTTTTTGGCTTATTGTTCAGTGACCTTTGAATAAAACCGTTTACTACAATAAGTAAAATTCCTTAAAATAAACAATTTTCTTAACTAATTAGACAAGTACAAAAACATTAACATAAAGTCAAGGACAAAGTTAAAGGCTTACCCTAATTACAACACAGTACTCTAATAAAATAAAATTTTCATATGATATTTGCCAAGACATTTCAAGGCTATCACACTTGAAATGTTGACAAGTAAAATAACAAAATCTGGAACTTAATCTACAGTAACAAGTATATTTTTACTCTAACAGAGAGGGCAGATTATCCATCATTATGAGAATCGCTTCTTTTTCTAATTCATATGAAAGATGCAATATTAATCAGAATGTTACTTGCCCTCTATCCATGCTAGTACAAGGAGCAACTGTTTTTAATGAAGTAATAGGGTGAAGAGATCTGTATTCTTTAAAGTAGTTTCTCTTTTAATTTCAGTTGACGATGCACATATTTGTAGTGTACAGGCCCCTTTTCTTCCACTTGAGGTGAGCCTGGCAACATATTCATCTGCCTTTCCTCTACATCTTCTGACTTCTGGATTTCAGCTTATTACTGTAATATCTTTAAAGTGAAATCTAGTATTTCAGTTTTCTCCCTGGCTCTTGTCTTTTAAATGGCTGCCTGCTGGCAACAGAACTATTATATATGTTCACTTTCTTGAGTCCAGGAATACTTTGCATAGAGAAGTAGTTCATCTTCATTATTGCAATGCATAGAAAAAAAGAGACTGAACAAAAATCATTTTTTGAGATCGGCCAATTTTGAGAGTCCCCCTGGAATCAATTACAGTTAAAATTGATCGATTTTAATTGGAGCATCACTACTTGTAAATTCAATTTATTCTCTGTGGAAGTTCCATACAAAGTTATATTCTAACTTTATTATTGGCACCGAAGTATTGTATGTTATTATTCATGAAAATATATATATAAAGTTTTTGCTATTTATTGTTTAATGTTTGATTAACCCCATCGTACATTTATGTTTGTTTTTCTGCTGGCTGTTTCTTCACATAAATAAATAAAGTGCTTTTAAGCAGTCGTTAAGTTGATCAGTGCTACTTTTGAAAATTAATATGTTTGACTTCCTCAGTAGAAATAGGTAAATTTGTTATTCAGGTGGCACAGATGAAAATTCTTTGTACACACTAGCTAGGCGATAACAGCTTTATGTATGCCAGCTGCATGATGACTCTAGCCAGGTCTAGCAAATTTAAACTTGCACAATTCATTAGATTTGAAAATTGCTGTTTCCTTTTCAACTTTTTAGGGGTGAGATGCTAATCTTTGAGAGATATTCAAATTGCCAAGGTGCTAAATATATACATAATTTTTGTGGAAAAATAAATGTTATCCAAAATATGGCTGTCAATAAAAAAACTAACTTGTAGGTGGCATCTGTCTGGCACAAATCACCTACTAGGAGTTAAATTGTAATTATACATCACTGTGTAAAAATCTATGTTTTGGTAAGTAGCCAACTTAGCCAAGGCATGTAGCACAGACAGTGCTTGATGCTATTGGACTATTCCATTTTGAAGTATTAGACATGAATGTTGTGATATCTATTGTTGCTTGGCAGAAGACATATTTCATGTAGGTTCATGCTATTTAACTATAAAGTGGCAGAAAGCAAAACATTTTTTTTTCATCATGATGATATTTTATCCACTAGATGGTAGCAGAATACTGTGCCAAGATATATTCATGCTTAACAGTGTAAAGCGTATCATTACACATCACACCAAGCCTGAGTCAGGTTTTACTGTAATTGTGTAAGTTCCAAGGTTAAAGAAAGTTCCTCTGTGAAAGTGTTTGTGTTACGATCTTCAATTAGTCTCAAAGCCACCTTGAACAATTAATTCCTTGTTGATTTCTTCAATCTGTCAAATTCCTCATCTATCAGGCTTTACCTTTGTAATGTTCATTTAATTATTACTTGGTGTATTTTTGGCTGTTTTATCCAAGGTGACAAATAAAGTCATACTACAGTGCAATTATTACATACATGTTTTACAGATGGAACAGATTAAGCAGATTAAGTGAGGGTTACACAGTTAGTTAGTAATAGTAACTAAATAAAGATTGTTGCAGTTTATAGTCCTATGTCTCAACCACTACAGTAAATTTTCAGAATTAATACTTATTTGTTAATGTGTTGACCTTGTTAATTCCATCTACATTTTTTGTTTTTGTTGATTGAACTCTTTGTTCTTACTTTACTATTAGCAATGTCAAATCTTTACATTTCACTCGAAAAAAAGAATAATTACTCTTTAGCTGTGGTGTATTTTAATTGTTTTCATGTTTAAAGAGGTAGTTAGTAAACATTTAATTACTAAGTTGAACTTATTTACAGTTTTGTACTTTTTTAAATCTGGTTTTGATTAATTTGAACTGCAACATCTGCATATTTCTTAAGTTTTTGACTATCGGTGCTTTAACTGTGTCCTAGTCCTGACCAAGTTCTGGCCTGTTCCTTTGATTCTGTTTTACAGTAAAGGCTTCAGTTGCATGAAAGATAGTAGATCAATGTTCCTTTTGATCTTCCGTTATAAATGGTCAGTTATGAAATTACCAGAAGCTTTAGGAAAGAAGACCATTTACAGCTAAAAGCTAATTTATATAACATTTAGTCCTCTCCTTGTACCCTTTCAGTTTTGTGTAAACCTTTCCCTTTTTTGTGCTTTTAATCTTAGCATTTGCTCACCCACCACTGTTTATAGACACTAATCTCCTGCAATTTCAGTTTCATTTTTATATTTGCTGCATAGCATAACTTGAGTTGTCAGTTATCATTTTGTTTCTCTTCTGGATAATTCTTCCTTTTGTCTGGGGAGAGGTCAAACAAAAGGATTAGACTTCAGGTGAATTTGGTCATGTGACACCTGGGTGTATCTGGAACAAGACCAAACTCTGACCAAAATGGATGCTGGAGAAAATAAACCTTTACATGTTCCAAGGCCAAAAGACCACTCAACTGCCCTAGGCATTCTGCTTTATTGAAATGTCACAGTTACTCATTAATAGCTACATATTGTTGTGATTATACGAGGTGAGACACAAAAAAAAACGGTCTAGGCTTGGGGCTTTCCTGTAGAACCATCTGGAGGTCAGTCAGACATGAATCATAGAACTATATCCCCCTCCTACACACCCTCTCAAACCACTGACCAGTATTTTCTTGAATAGTATGTTCTTGAATAACTTAAAGAATCATAAATACATGTTCAAGTATAATCCATAAAAGTTAATATATATGGATTGACTGTCATATTGCACAGTATTAAGAAGTGTTAAAAGTATAATGTAAATATTTCCTCTTGCCAAACCTGTTTTGAGAGGGAACATTTATACTAGTATGTTTGCTAATGTGTGGTATTGTCAATAAAGTTTGGCAAAGTTGAGTTATGGCCATCAGACTCTTTTGATAAATGCAATAAATAATCCGTACAAACCTGTGATTACACAATGACTGGTCATGATACCAGAACGTCATTTGGGTATGATTGAACTTGCATTATCAGGCAGAAATAGATCTAGATTTGGTTTAGTAGAGACAGGCCAATGTAGGAGTTAAACTGATATATTTCTGCTTTGGTTTGCTTGAAAGCAATTCTAGGTTGATGGATTTTTGATATTAAGTTTCAGTTGCAGTTGTAACGTACACACAAGAATCAAACTTTGTAAGAGTAGTGGTTCAGTTTTAACAAAAATATAAAAAATAAGCATGATCAATACTTGAAAACACAAAGCATCAAAAAATTGCAGAGTGAATATAGCACTAGCTGTCTCAAAGGTCTGGTTAAGATAGACCCTGGGTCTCTTCTTGTGAGTTGAGTTTGCTTAGCCCACCACTTTCTCTTTTGATGTAGTGAATTAATGGTAAAACCCTTTTAGCCCCACTTTTTTCTCTGGCAACATCATTTAACTTTTACCCAAAGTGGTTTCTATTGGAGAAAGAACTAAAAAGTCCTAGGATCATGCCAGCAGAGCTCATTTTGAATCCCCTCCAGCCCTTATTTATAGTTAAAGGAATACGCATCCTTGACAGCTTCCAGGTCATGTTCCTTCTGTCATCTATATCCACGACCCATCCTGTGTCAGGTGGCAGCCTGTGGTGCCTGCTGGGCAGCCTAAGAAAATTCTATTTGTATTCTGTCTTGAACTTTTTCTAATTTAGTCTATTAAATAATTATGTACAGCAATTGCTTATAAAAGTTAATCTTCAACCCCTTGGCATCTCCAGTCCTTTCAGAATTTTACCTGGAGGTGTTGCCTTTTCTGGTTGCCATCTGCCTATAACATATTACACCACAAGACTTCATTATATACTAGTACTACAATGGATCTAAACATATAATATAAATGTAATCGCCTAATGTTCCTTTTCAGTATTAGCTAAAAATCTAAGCAATAAATTTTGAAAATAACTGAATATCTCAAAATCTCAGGTAATAATACCAATCCTTGGAATTTGAACAAATGAAGTTATAGTGCCATTCCAAACTCTCTTTCAATGTCATAAAATAATTTTTTAAACTAACTCTTGTGTTTTAAAGTATTTTATGAAAAATTTTTTTTTTTGCTTTGAAGAGTTCTCAAAATGTTGCAAATTTTTAAGTATACTTTTATGATGTTACACTTTTCATAATTTTAACTACTTAGTTGGATGTTTGTTTTCATGAACCTATTCTTCCATTTTCCGTTGTCCAGGAAGATTCAGTATTTATTCTTTGCATTTAATTTTGTAATACATATTTTTCCATTCTCTCAGGTTCAAGTTCATTTGAGTCTCAGAAAATGGAGAGACCGTCAATTTCTGTTATCTCTCCAACTAGTCCTGGAACACTAAGAGATGCACCTCAAGTACTACCTGGACAACTGTCAGTAAGTGTGATTGAAGATAAAGCTGCAAAAAGGCAGATACATAGAAAAGGCTTCTAGTGTTAAAAGTAAAACTTAATATCTATATAATAGTGTGACAAAGCTCTGTTTATCTACTTTTACAGCATATTTTGAAATTTCTGATTTATTGTTTGTAGCTTAAAGTAATTTACCCATCATTGAAAATTTTACAGTTGCATGCTTACCTTTAAAATATCTATGTGGGTGAGAGGATGATGCAGTTTTCTGTATGGTAAAATTTATGGTAATTTTTAAACGTTTTTTATATTATTACACTATATTGTAAAGTAACTTCCCCAACTGAGTTTACATACTTTGAAGATGCATGAATATTTTAAACATAAAAAGAATATTTTTTTAGTGTATTGGATATTATTGGCTAAGTTTGGAGCCCTTTTCGAAAACATTCTAACACTGTGAGGAATAATTCTGAACAAGGACAATGGACAAATCCTGACTGAAACACTCACTTGCTTTCCATAACAGTCACTATACAGGTCATATTCTGTAACTCAATCACACTCCACTGAACAACAAAGAAAGTAGAGATTGCTATCTTTCCAATAAAATGCATACATACATACATAAAAGGGAGTAGGACGTCCCAGTGCAGCACTAATGCCATATCAAGCAAACATCTAAATTACATTACAAATGTAGAAGCCTGTCCAAGGGTCATTATATCTTTGTTATACTACCCTCTTGAAGACCAACTGGTGGCAGTCATCCTTGGCCTGTCTCATTTATCTTCATCCTTTTACAACTTATTCTAGTGTGAATGTGTTTCCTCTCTGTGCACTACTAGATATTATAGAAGTTTTTATTTATTACTTGACATTTTGTACATTGTGACCATACAATTGCATGACTTGACATATTAATTATGCAGCATGGGAGAAGTGATTTTTTTTTTTTTGTGGATGCTTTTGATATTGTTTGTGTCCAGCTTTTGTCTCCATAGACACCCATTCTATCAAAAAGTGTGCTATCTCTGTTCCCCATGAAAACATGAAAATAATAACTTTTCTCAGCCATCACTACAAACTACATGGCATAAGTAATAAAAAACAATTTGATTGGAGTATTCCTTTCTGTTGGCTTGGAAATGTTTTATTGCAATATTTAGACACAGCATTATTACTAAAGGATAGATAGGTAGATAGATAGATAGATAGATAGATACTTTATTAATCCGCAAGGGGAAATTCATATACTCCAGCAGCAGCATACTGATAAAGAACAATATTAATTAAAGAGTGATAAAAACACAATGCAAGTTGAAAAAAATGCAAGGAGAAAGTGCGAGGCAGGTATAACAGTCTATAATCTTGTGTAGTGTTAACGTTTACCCCAGGGGTGGAATTGAAGAGTCGCATAGTGTGAGGGAGGAATGATCTCCTCAGTCTGTCAGTAGAGCAGGAAAGCGACAGCAGTCTGTCACTGAAGCTACTCCTCTGTCTGGAGATGATACTGTTCAGTGGATTCTCCATGATTGACAGGAGCCTGCTCAGCGCCCGTCGCTCTGCCACGGATGTCAAACTGTCCAGCTCCGTGCCTACCATAGAGCCTGCATTCCTCTGACAAACTTACTAACTGAAGATCTGTTCTTTTTCACATGTGCTTATGAGGTAAACTCTGTAGAAATTTTCTCATTGTGCTTTAAGGGTGGTTTAAGTACATAGAATAGCGTTATTTGTTGATCTAATTGTCTTTCAGAGTTTTTTTCTCTTTTTCTCCATTATTGGTTTAACTAATGCAGAATGATAGAGAGAAAGGTAATAATGAAAGATAAATAATGACAGAAAGCAAGGCAGAACCAAAGAAAGAGGAAAAAAAACAATTTTTTATATCAGATAAATTTACAAAGTTAACAAAAGGTTTAAAGCACATATCATTAATAAAAGCTACTGTATATGTAAGTTACAAATGTTAACAGCATACTGAAAAATTGTATTCTTATTTTTATTACTGTTTGGACTAATAAAAATAAGTAAATTGAACATTTTATGTTTTGTAAGGTAAAATTATGGTATGACAAAGTTGGACACCAGTTAATAGTAAACGTACTACAAGCAACAGACCTTCCGGCTAGACCGGATGGGAGGCCAAGGAATCCATATGTAAAAATGTATTTTCTTCCAGATAGAAGGTACCATTTTACTTTTTGTCTTGTCTGAAACATGCTACAGTATTATTTTATTTCATTGTATTTTGCAGACAGTTTGTAATTTTACAGTGTAATAAGGTGGGATTTTTGCAGTATTTTTAACTCGGAATGATTGGACCTTGGATTCCGTAATGTCACTCAGTAATGACTATAGAAATTGCATGCCTTTTCTTTTCCATATTTTTGAAGGTTTCTTCCTATACTGAGATTGTTTCTATATTGACCTAGTATATTTGTGTAATTTAGAGTTATTTAATACAACGCATATTTTTTGGTTATCGGGGTAAGATTTGGTTTTCTGTGACACTGTAGTGTTTGAAGGAAGCAGATGCATAATAATTTAAATCTAATGGATAATAAAAGCTTCAGATGTTTTAACTCTTGCTCTGATTTCCTAGATGTTGTATCTTGTGATTGATAATTATATTATGTTACAGTGACAAGAGTAAAAGAAGGACTAAAACAGTAAAGAAAAGCTCAGAACCTAAGTGGAATCAAACCTTTCTATATTCCCATGTGCATCGGAGAGACTTCCGGGAACGAATGTTAGAAATCACTGTCTGGGACCAACCAAGGATACAAGAAGAAGAAAGTGACTTTCTTGGAGAGGTACCCATAAGATACTTTCTTATCAAATCATAACATCCTTGTTCAAGTTATCATTAGGTACACAGTTCATAGCATACACTCAAATAAACAACCAGCTTAATGGCTACTTTCTTAGTTTTACCAGGTTAACTTCTACATTAATTTCTCACCTATCTTGTTAAAATAAGATATTTATACTTTCCACCTTTACTATTGTAAGTTGCATACATGTGTAAGTGTAAGCAGGTTGTTGTGAGACACCACACCAATATGGCAGTCTTGTCTGGAATGTGTTTTCTTGCACTTTGGAAAAGGCTTCAAAGCACTCCTTGGACAGGCTGGCCATTTAACAGGCCAGGACGTTTTGGCTAGGACAACCACCAATCCTCCAGGTAAATAGGTGGCAGAAGCAGGAATACATTGTCTGATTCCATACTCCCACAGGCTTGCCTTTGAGTTTTTGTGATGGGTGGTTCTGCTGGAAGAAAAAGCTGGAGCCATTAGGAGAAGCTTCCAAAATTCTTTCCCTTCTGGGCTTTTGGCTGACCCAAAAGTGCTCCTTAGAGATTGCATTATGACACTAGGAATACCCCCAGGGTCAGGGCTTAAAAAGGCCTCTGACCCTCAGACAAGATGAATTTATAGTTGGGACCAGAGTAAACGCAGGGGGTCACCTGGCAAAGTGGAAAAAACAAAGTGTTAGAAACAGCCTATGCTAAGGAGACATAAGGGGACAATGTTGGTACTGCTAATATGGAGACCACTGGAAAGTAAGGCCTAGGTGGCTCAGACTTTTTTTTTTTTTTTTTGTTGAGGTACAAGGCATATTCCTCTTTGTGTCAGATGCCCCTTTATGCTCTTCTTTTTACTCCCTATTTTACCCCATAAATGTCTATCAGGTAGAGATTGAGACTGATCCAATTATGTTCTGGGGTTTAGGGTCATTTTATGAACATCCCTAAAGTCTGCTTCATTAAAGACATCTTTCGTGTGCAATCTATATTTATCATTTATAACAGAGTACCAGGATTTACATCATGGACATAACACTGTGCATACTAAGGTTCTTTGGACTGATAAGAAACCTAAACTGTATTCTTCTATAAAAATATTGACTGAGTGGTTGGTTAATTTGTTGCATAATTGATCAATGACAGTACATCAATTTTCTTTAATAACAAACAGTTCCACAGTGCATTAGGTTTTCAGGTATGATAAATTACAACAGACAGTTCATAGTTCATGTATTGAGTATATTGACATACTGTACACTTTGACTAACTAGAATACAGTTCTGTAACCCCTTCAGTGCTAGCATTTATAGACATTGCTTGACACGCAGTATGGCTGTTTTTGATTTTTTATTTCCTTATTTGAGATCTGTATATTATTCACGTGGCTGGATGGAAATTTGTTGATCCATTTATCTCAGATATTATATTTAATTAGTCAAAAGGGGAGCTTTGCGAAGAAGCAAAATATTTGCTTGTATGATTTTTATCTAGAGCTGGTTAATATAGAAGAGCAGTTAGCACTTGTCTTGCAACTGTATTTTAAATCCCATCTCAGTCAGTGCCTGTGTGGAATTTGCACCATCTCCCAACATGGGCTCTTTGGGTTTTTTTTCTCTAGGGCATTTATGTTTTTTCTCCGGGAGACATATAAGTTAGTTTAAATGATGAGTCCAAATTATCCTAGTATGACTGAAACTGAGTGTTAACTTTAATTTACCTTATAATGTGATAACAAAACACCCTTTTCAAAGTTGGTTCCTGTTATGTGAAAATTATTATTTTTTTAATTTTAGGTGATATTGGTAGTTATTGCAAAATGTTTAGGTGCACTTTGCATGTGGTCAATAAGAAAAAACCACACTGATAGCAAGAGCATTTCTCTTAATATGAATGAGATGGAAAGGGCATTACGGAGGAACTGCAAAAATTAAAGGTGTCCAAGAAGCAGTTTATGCCTATATTTTGCAAATTTATTACTAAAATATGAAAAAGTTTCTGTTTTAACAATGTGTTTACACAGATTACTGTAGAAATGGAACACACATGAAATGCATTCCAAATAACGATCTATTATTTCCACTCTAAAACTCCAGCAGTTCACTCACTCCCAGATAATCAAACAAGGCATGAGCTGGGAAAACTTAGTGAACGTTGTGCGACAGTGGGGGATGGAATAGCTGGCTGCTTGCTGCTTTTCTTAATTGGCACATTTACAGGACAAAAGATGCTGGTGGAGAGGTGCGAATGGATTTAAGGTGGGACGGATTTACGAGTTTTCTCATAGGCTCTGGTAATTCTAGTGTTAAACACCCAATTGACCAAAGTTTATTGTCTTAGAAAACTCTTTAGGATCTTTGAACATAGGAAGGTACAGGTACTGTAACTATGCAATTATTTTAACAATACAGCATCTTCCGGTCTTTATTATACCCATATAATGATATTGTGAACAATGTGAATGACCAGGAGAAAAGCCCTCAAGACAGTTGATGCATCCTTTTGTAATCATAAAAATACATGTTTATCTTAAATTAATCTTACAACTTTAAACTATTTTAACTTCTTTTTCAAGGATTTTTTTCAAAGATATTAGCAAGGTATAGCACTTCGTATAACACATAGCAATTAATATGAGTATATAATACATGTTAGACTGTATCAAGATGGTTACCACACAAATGTGTTTAAATGATTGAGTTTTGTTGTAACTATAAATAGATATGTAAATAGATAAATACATGCATACTTTACTTGTCCCCAAGGGGAAATGTAAACGTTACAGAAGTTCAAGAAAAATCTTAATATCGTAATAAACAACAACCCCCAAATACACATAAAAACTTATGGCTTGGATAATAAAACAGCTGCTGCTGTCAAAAACAGGCTTGTTGGTGGTAGTAAGGTGATCTTAGACCTGCTCAGTTGTATCATAGGTTTGTATTTAATGGCATTAACATTTGAACAGAACAGGTTTAGCTAAAAACCTCATTTTTTATTGTATGTTTGTATGTATGTATTACCTCTGCTATTGTAATGTTTTCTTTTAATTTTTGTGAAGCAATCTGAGCTGCATGATTTGTTTCAGAATGTATTATATGAATAAATGCTGTTGTGTACCCATTTATAATGAATAAAATATGCATGTGTCTGTCTACAGAATGAAAAACTGTTTAGAGGTTAAGAAAGCAGCTTCAGTCTAAAAAGCTAAGGATAGCCTGGGACTTAAAATAATCCCTAATGCATTAATGACTGTATTTAGA